>JAANSN010003601.1:0-17935 GCA_036850665.1 Dicranocentrus wangi | reverse complement strand
GAAAGGCTTTTAGAAAAGCCTTTCATCAGTCGGTTCAGTAGAAACTAGAAACATTACGATTATAGATGTAGAAACAAGCTTAGATGTTGTGACAAAGTCAGATTTTGTACCTTTATAGGAAGACAAATAAACCAAGGTATTCTTTAGGAACAAAAGTTTCCCATGTATTAAATGCGAAAATTGTCTTGGTTCATTTATAACAAACCTACTGAACCAAAACAGTTGTCCTTCCATTGTAATGCTAACTCTATACTTCAAGTCAATTCATCTATGGATTAAGATGTTCACTTTTCCATTCATCCACGTTAAACGGTTTAATGCATTAGATATGAAGATATGATTCGTGTATTACGTATATCTTCTCAAGATATTTATGTTTTATCTATCATACTGAAGCCAGGTAGCCGAAAAGCTCGTAGTCCGGTTCGGTTTTTACATAATGCTCATTCATGAATACAACATGTATCAATATTATTCAATATCAAATATTCAACGTTATGTATGACTTGCTTAGATGTCCATACACTGATACTGCGCCGCATTCGAACATTTCACAACTGAATGAAGGATTAGAAGTGTCCATGACCGTTTAGTGCAGGTAGGTAATCCAGAAAACGGAAGATCGCAAAAATGCGACCTACTTGTGAAAGCCTTTGAAATCAGTCGGCAGTCGATAAAATGTCTATGTTCACTATTTTACCTTCAGTTCAAAGTGGGTAGAAAATTTGGTAACCAGTAACTGGAGTGAACACAGTTATTTCACGAGTGAGCACCACCATTATAATACAACAGAACCTCTCCCATTTCTAGAAAGCCGTCGCAATTTTTTTACAAACTCAACCGAGAACGTGTACCAAGCACCAATGCCTGAACTACTTTTAGCTAAGAAAACCCCCTTTATTATGGATTTTGTTAACAATATCAGATTCCATTTTCGTTCCGTCTTTCACCTCCCATGATCCTTTTACCGCTTTCTTTGTTATCTGAAATTCTACTTTCTTTGCGACGTAAATGTGTATCCTTGTCATGTTGAAGTTGACACTTTCTCTTTAGTCCATTCAATGGATTTTCGCAACATCCGTTATTTCTCTCAAGCTCCCCCAAGTGTCCTTCCGAGTCCTGCGCTCGCCCTGATCCGATCACTATTTCAATAAATACATAAACCTCGTAAACATCCTGGCTCTCTGTACTACCTCTAAGCGCAAATCTCTTGTCAGTTTCCCCCTGTTGATTCATGTCCAATTTTACGAAAAACAATAGCACTTACAGAAAGAGAAACTATATTTCCTTTCATCTTTCTTTCGTTTTTTAGACAAATAATGTAGGTAATACCAATTTCATTGCAACTCGACCCTTCCGATGTAGTTAGCCATCAACCTGGTGCCAATCCCGTCATGAAGGATTTTTTCGTTTGAGTTGGCCCTTTGATGATTTAAAAATTAATTTCCGGCAGATCAAACAAAATTCAAATGTTCATCATGGTTCATTTTACATGTAAACTAGATATGGCAAGAAATATGCATAATGTACTATGTCCGTATCGATCACTGACGCAGACGCCTGCGGTGCAAGTTTTTCGTAATCAAAATCTCATAAAAACGGTTAAGAGTGGTATGATAAAAATGCTAGTAACGTCACCGTAATGAGCGTTTTACGATTTCAATTGCATCGCAAATACTGTGTTGCTTGTGATCGATGGAAACGGTCGTTTGAGGTGCGTTAGCTCAATGGGGTAACTTGAACCATGACTGGGCGTGGATTGTGGATTTTTTTGTATTATTTTGTATGCAGAATGCAGACAACTACGACGTGTTTGATATTTGGCCCAGCAAAATGTTACTTGCTTGCATTCATATTCCACCTCGTTTGTTTGTGAATTCTTCCTATATTTTGCGGTAGCCTCAATTTTCTGGGGGAAAAGGGAAACGGAGAAAAGCAAATATTTTTATAGCGGAGTGCAGGGTCTTGTACATCTTGTTAGTCTTATAGGTGAGCTGGTGCACGTTTGCCCACATTACTTTTTTTTAGTTTTTTTTGCTATTTTCGTTTCGTTCGCATCCATATATTCTGCGAACTTGGTCTAGGTAAAGCGAACTCTTGACAAGGAGGATTCTGTGGTATATGACGGGTGTGGGATGTTAGAGAGAAAGTGGTAACTCGACGAAAATGACGACGATGAGTGAGATGTGTTATGTATCCAAAGCTAGCAATGCGCCAAGTCTTTTTTTATCAAACAATATCCTACGAAATCCCGGAGAATTAGTGGAACAAGCAAAGCAAACATTTCAGCAGTAAATGAAAGCGAATATGTGTGGCAATTGCTAAAAAGGAAAAAGTAATTTTCTCTTGTGTAAGTCTTTTTTTTTTGCAAAACGAGTATTTTCTGTGAGTCCACATACCTTCCGGAGTTTTCGACGGGGGTAGAGGTAAACCACTTGCAGAAGCGCTTGATGAGGTAGTAGCGGCTGCCCCAGGGACCACACTTGCTTCTGCGAACGACAGAAGATTGATGTAAACGCCTAGGAGGAGGATCGCCAACCCAAATTGCAGTCTAGGTGAACTCATCATATTACTCCTGGAACAAAATGGGGAAAGAAGTGAAAGTAATTTAAGACGACTAATGTTACGTCCACTGTAGCTACTTTGCATCAAAGGACAAAGACTGACGAGACAGATGAAAGATATATATTACAAAAATTGGGGAAACCTTTCCCTCTCGATTCAGCCGTAAGTTGACTTTCAACAAATTAATTGCGATGCGACTATATTCAGAAAGTTTAATTGGATTCAAAACAAAGTGTAGTTATAATGGAAGTAATGGATCCTATATCGATTTCCAAGTTTTGCTTGGCAGGGGGTCATTATTTCCGGAAAAAGTATCTCTCGTTGTTTTAATGAGCGGATGAGGTTACCAAAGTGGGCGTGGGGTGTAGCCATGTACATCTGTATGGATGAAGTATGTCACCCATATTGGATGGGAAGTTTTGGGCTTCGCTCCAACCTACACGTTAATTTTATGCTTAAAATTGTTTGTAATAAATTAAAGTTTGCTGAAAAAGGAGGAATATTGATTGGAAGATTATGCAAATTTTGCTTCGTTCAGCAATAAGGGGTTTCAACAAAATCCAGTGCAGTGCTCCATCATTGCCCGCCAACAGTATGTGTCTAAGTTTGTAACAAAAATGGTAAGCGGGTCGAAAAACAATTTGTTTTTACGAAATCCTGCCATGATGTTCCATTAGCAAAATCTACAAACTAACAGCACGCTGCCAACTAATACATAGAATCCGGTGAAACAACGCCAACTATTTTTACAGGAGGAAAATTTTTGACAACTTACATGATTTCTAATAGTATATGTTTCTCACGTGTTTTCTAATTAAAACCGATCCCAAGATTTACACAAAGCTAAACTGGTTCTCACCGATGGAATCTTGGTGGGTTTAATCTTTCAAGCTTCTGCGCTGCGCCTCCTGACTGCTTTCGGATAGATCTACGAAGTAAAACAAGAACTTTTAAGGAAGAGTGCAACTTTGAACGATAGTGATATAACATCATTTCAAATTGAATACGTATAATAATTCAACTCGTAACACAAAAGAGCTTCTTGGGCAATATAATACTTTATTGCAAAAGAAATCCTGAAAGCTCTCCTTCTGTGAGTTTACCTTTAAAGACTATGATATTTATGCAGAAAAATGATTCCCTTACGCTGGGAGTCTCTGATGAGATGATAAAATATTTTCGTATTATCAAGTCCTGGTCTGGTGGTGATAAATGTAGCAAAGTAGCAACAGTGAATGTGAAGATAGTGATGCAAATACATGCACAGAGAACGTTAGGTTTGAGAGATGATTCCTCTCCGGAGTGTAAGTAACAAGTAATGGGAGTCTACAGTTGGTTGCTGGAGAAAATGCGACAAATCCATTGGTTTGGTATGGTACCCTTGTTGATTCATTCAACGAGTATAACTTTCTCTGTTGCCTGCGGTTCGTGGTAGAAAGTGGAAATCAAGCCATGTCTTTGTAGAAAGTTTCAGTTCAGCATAGCATAAAGGTAGCCATAGTTTGGTGTTTTCTCCAGCTCCAAAAAGTGAATATCGGAAAGACCCGAAAAGCCACAGGCATACATGCAGCACGACGGGGGGAAATGCTATATAAAAACAGTTCAGGATTTTCCATATATTCACATTCCCATTTGCAATATTCCAGTGTTGAGGCGTAAATATGGGTGTGCATTACGTTGAATGCGCTATTCACTTTTATTATTAGGAAAACGGTTTTAGTTGCTGACTTGGCGAAATGGGAAATTCGCAATATATATCATTGCATATTGTTATCTACTCGCAGTTTGCCACACTTCATTGTAGAGAGCCGACGAAGTTTTCATTTTCCATTATGACTGGCTGTTTAAGTGGTACTTGGTACAGTGCAAGTAATACGAAATTGAGTCGTAAATTTAAATACATAACTGCTATGTATGATATTTTTATGAACGCATTCGGCTTTATAGTAATTTAATTCCCCTTAGGCTTGCCGCATTCATCATCCATCATAACCATTGAATAATAATATGAGTAGGGGAAAAATCGCAATGGTGTATTTTCGGAAGTGCATTAGCAGATTAGCATCACTATCTGTTTTGATAAATGACATGAGCTTTTGCTTTTTTCTTTTCTTCGTTGCGGCAGACATGTTGTGAAATGGACAATGTCAACTAAATTTGGAACAAGGTCTGCCTGCGTGGAACCGGAGCTATGACATAACAGCTGCTTTCAATAGACATGACAATGGGTTAGATAAATTAGGAAGGAAGGGGCCACGATGCGGTGCTCCTATTCAAATTACATACTTAGTTCAGAGATCAAATGAATGAGAGTAGCTCAAACTCACTAAAATGGTAAGTAAAGAGTACGTGGGTGACTCGGAAGGAAAAAATGAATTAGCATACAGCGCCCTTGTTAATCACATTAATGCCTGAAGAAACTAATAAATGATATAATATGCAAAGAACCAAGAAAAATAGCAAACCATGCGCGAGGGATTTGCTGCTCATTAAAATATGAATACTGTGAAGCAGACAAAAGCAGCCTGTTACCTTCCAAAATTAACCATTCATGCACATGTACGGAAAACACTCGTATATCATCAAAATGACATTACTTCCTGGAGTAAATAGGATAAATAGGAAGTACCTTGAAAGATTTACTTACTTTCCTTTCCATGTTTTTATTTTGCCAGGGAATGGGAAAGCGACTGGCGTGGAAGAGACGAGTGGCAACACGGTATGGGAAATGGGAACTAAATTTTCATAAGTTAAATGTACGGACGGAAAATTTTCTGGTTCCGTTGCTTCACCGCAGCAACAGTTCATTGGACGTTCTGGGAGGTTTTTAAGTCAAGAGTCACGGGTTCCCACTGGTATAACAAATAACTTTAGGCAAAACAGCGGTTTGTGGAGTCAGATTTTAAAACGGGGATAATATATTATGTGCCTGTAATCCGTGTAGTACCCATGCTGTTGTAACACATAACATATAATAATATAAATATCATGAATACTACAAACCTCGCCTTTCAAGGGGTATGGGTGGAGGGTTCCACGTTAAAAATGTTTACCACATGCTTATAATGCGACATGTAAAGTACCATTGTCTTCAGTCATCGGGTAATTATTGACATTGGTGTATTGACATTATTATGTCATGTCTAGTTAACGCCAGCCAATTCAGTCCATATGGTCTTATTGTAAATCCATTACGCAACCTAAAACCACATATCACATCAAATACTTATAATAATCACTAGCAACTTTTATAAAATGCGAAACTTCGATTCCATGTCTAGTGTCAACTTTGATATCGGTGCATGCAAGCATGCATAGGTAATAACAATATATTGCACACAACTACCAACTGCACAGTCAGTTTGAAATGTTTGCATTGCGTGTTGGGTGGTAGTGAAGGTGTACATGTACCATTCAGACGTGCAATACGAAACCCACAAAGAAGCACCATGTTACGCGACATTTTCACATGGTTCACCTAAGGGTTAAGTAAGAAGGGTAGAGTTACACACCAGCACGAATTAATTTTTAATATGAAAGTACTGGTTTAATATCAAGTTTCAATTTCAAAGAAAACATCCCGTAAAAATACAATTGACAAGTGTGTTTCAATGTATGAGTACCTTGTCCCGCAAATAAAAATGGTTTGCTACATAAACAACAAGGGTGCTACAAGAAGCGTAACAGTTTAATTACTAGCCTCACACGTATGATGTGTTAATTAAGTAAGTTGCAGGATATAAAATGGATGTGTAGTTTTATATACACCTTGCCACTCACTCCCCATTGCCATATAGGCACAGCTACCCTGTGGTATACACTTAAAAATACACGCAATTCAATGTTCAATCATGACAAATGTCATTACTCAAATACTTCCATTTATTTCAGTGGCCATCTTTAAAAATTTGGTACTTTTATTTTTATTCATGCTTATAAATTTCCTAAGTATGATTATGAATATATGAAGCAGCCTGTGTGACAGCATGACATGGGGTTCGCATATAAGCAAACGATTTTTGCATGCTTATATTTTCGTTTTTTAAAAATGCGATTTTAAAGGTTTCATAATAACAATAACTATATTACTATAAATGTTTCAGCTTTTTAACTTATGCCTGTAGTCAATTTTATTTTCATTTACGAAATATTCCATGTCAAAGTTGTCTAACCCAAAAAACAAAAAAACACAACCTATGCAATCCCATCAACTACAAACACACCAAAAAGAAGGGAATAAAAATGCTTTAATCAATTTTAGACTAATTAAAAGTATTGTGTAGGATTTCCGCATTTTATGAAACTTTTGTCTTCACAACTCAAGCCAGGAAAATTAGAAATGTATAGCGTTGGAAAGAGAAGCCAGAATTACTTATCGCTACAATATGTCGACATTATTAAAAAATGGAAGTTCACCCTCGGCACACTTTCAAACCTGCCGTTGGACTGGTTAGATGTGATTAGAATTAGAGTGTATGGCAAGTGTGTGGGACGTGGATCGTTAAGTGGAAACGTGTAACGCCCATATGTACAACGCATAAGAAAATAGGCATTCTAAAATATTCGCCAAAAGTCTCTGGAAGCTAACTTAGCTTACATCTACACATGTACAGATGTGGAAGTGTAATCGGTGCAGGACTGAAATTAAAGAATTCCACTTATTTCCAGACTAGATAGTGCATACATACAGCTCACAAGGAGCAAGCAAACGCTGGAGTGTTTTTCTTGCTAAATTGAACAAATTCTTTAGAGCAAAAATCCTAGTTTGGATAGAAGCACGACACGTTCGTCCTAAGTGTAGCATCTCCGTTTGCAAACACTAAATTATTTCCTAGATTTGAGAGCTGCTTTTCAACAAACTGATTATTTTCCTTTCTTCGTGTCCCGTTCCTCTTGAACTGGACGTACTCAGCTACTGTAGCCTGTAATTGTGTTCTTGAATTTGCAAAAAAAATGTACCAAGCTGTAAAGGAAAAGAGTGCGCCATTCTCGGCGGCAAGAATGTCAAGGGGGGAAATGTTCGCACTTTTCGCATTCCTTCCAGGACTTGTTGTGTTTCTGCTTATGCCGTTGGGCTCATTTGGTTACTACGTTGGCCCTGAAGTGAACAAAGCTCGTGAACAACTTCCAGAAGGACCACTTGCTACAAAATGGAAAGCGTATGGATCCCTGCCTAACGGTACAACCCTAGCTGAAGCCGCGTATGTTCCTGAAATTCAAGCTGTAGGTAAAGGGATCATTGATTTTCTTCGCAGTATCATTCCAGCACTCCAGCCAAAAGTGGACTTTTTCGCAGAACAGATTCAAGACACTATTGATGTTGCCAATAATAAGCTCATGCAAAAACTGGAGAACAAGAACAATGGCATTGTCAAGTTGGAAAACTTTTTCCAGGGGTTGTTCAGGGCAGTAGTGTTGGGCAAAGGACCAGAGGATGAAAGAAGACGGAAACTAGCCCTGATGCTAATTAGATCTGGGGCTTTGGATGTCAGCACAACGAGCAATCCAGAAACCACCACAAAGGAGCCAACGACAACAAGTATTACGACCAACACCGCTCCGCGTCCAGCAGCGCTAAGGCAGACGACGACAATTACCACTTTGTCCCTTTGGTAGTAGTGTCCCGATTGTGGGAGATAAAGAAACTCTTGTATCAGCTACAACCGCAGCACGCGATAATGATTTTGACAAAATGAAAGTGGTAAAGGTTGAGAGTAATATGCTGTAATGCCTGTAATACATTTATATATCGTTTATTATACTGTTTAGAGAGCTTGTTTTACTGTTGGAATGGAACTTGAACTACAAGGATTTTGTGGTTCGGGCGCATGAGCAGATGTTAGGTTTTGTACGACTATAAAGGATTTGAAGCTAAAATCCAGCAGACTTAGAATAAAATCATTGGAGTATATTTTTTGTACGGATTGTTAAATCAAAATAAATTAATGCTAAAATAGCGTGAGAACTGGGAATACGGCAGTCTTGCATTGCATGTATTGGAGAAATAAACACTTTCTGGGATATGATGATTGATGCTATTCTACAGTGNGTTAAATCAAAATAAATTAATGCTAAAATAGCGTGAGAACTGGGAATACGGCAGTCTTGCATTGCATGTATTGGAGAAATAAACACTTTCTGGGATATGATGATTGATGCTATTCTACAGTGTGGTAGGGTAGTAGTAAGTATCTGAGAAGATAAACAAATCTATACGCTATATTACTAGTAACCTAATTTAATATAGGTGTAAACAGCATTCAAACCCATACTACAGTATTACATTAATGCATACTCATATATTACATTGCCTGGTGTAGTACACAAGATTTTGCAAGTAGATTTACGATAAGTTTCACATTATATGCACATTATTGCCCTTGAGGAGTCGTTTATCCGGTAAACTCTGCAAATGCTTGTCCTATTAATACCCTTCATGGGTTCTTTTTTTTGAAATTTTCAAAGGGGAGTACTTTCTTGCGCATAACAATTTTGCTTAAAAATATATCTGCCTGGTGAAATGAACATGCAGATAAAGGATTTGCATAAAAGTGTGCTTGCCTTTCTCTGCATTCTAATAACGATCCAATTAGTCGTGTGCAAAGGCCAACAATCGCAGCTACGACAGTTACGACAACGGTTGGGAGTAACAGCGTTTTCTGTGAATTTGTTTGAATAGCAAATTGACTAAACTTCCAAATTATCTATTATTGCAGAACAGAATTGGTTATTGGAATTGGAAATGTTCAGTCCAGAGGCGTGTGCCTGAATTCAAGTTAACTACATTGGCCACGGTTTAAGTGACTCAAATCTGTCTACCATACGTTCATTTGTCGTAACTTAAAATTGTATAGTAATTACCTAAACCAACTAAAAATACCTAGTTTTTCATGTACAACATTGTGATCTTGTCAAGTTGGCTTGCGATGTGACTCGAACAAACTTATGTCGACAAAATTGAAAACGTTACACACGATCATCTAACAAGTGACAATGACAAACCGCATTTTTAAATGAAACTGGCAGCGTTGTATTATAGGTTGTGTTACTTATAACATTACATTTCCCTTACATTAATAAAGTTGATTTGCTAGAAATTTTTAGCTTAGGAATACGTTATACAGACTTGTCATCACCTGCTTGTTCATCGGTTTCCTTCCGGTAAGCATTCTTACAATACCCCGCATGACGGAACAGTTCTCAATACTTTAAAGCAAAACCTTCGCATAAAATGCATGTGAACGAACTGCTGAAAGAGAGGAAAGTATGGAAAACCTTGGGCTTGATCTCATTACATTAAAATTGTTGATAATACTATTAGTTACAAAACAGACATCTAACATGACTAGAGAAGCAGAAACGGATTCCATTTTGCAAAGTACGGAAAATTTTTCAAAAAAGTTTACTCAATTTTCCCCAGTTTCTATACAAATCCTCAACAACGCCTTTCATTGTACACGTCAGTTCAATCCAGATCCTGCTACCAAAGTCTCCAGTGAATTAGCAAGTCTAACACTGAACGAAATGAATTCGTTCCAGAGCTCGTGTAAACACCCAAACTCATCTGGAAACTGTGTAACTTTTGACAACAAGGGATTTGCCAGTGTAAAATGGAGTTTCACTTCAATTCTTAGTTGCATCACGTATTCAAAGCATACATTCACCTCAATTCAACTCTTATTCCGTGGAGTAGTTTTGGAAATTACTAACCCTGACCCAGCTCAGCATAACTATGTTAAAATGGTACAACCAAATTTAAATAGGAGAACTATGGACATCGCGTCAAAACTGGAGCTACGTGACTTTCACAGTCTTGGCAAAGTGAACATTTTTGTTTCGATTGGTAGGCTGGTGCACGATGTATTCGAAAAGTTAAACAAATCTGTAATCACAATTGACGACGGAGAATTAGCCAAAGTTTGTGACTCCATGATACCCACGTTTTATCCATGGGTAGTTACAGGAGTTCTTCGACGACTGGATAGTCGGTCGACCTACAACAAGTCAAATCACCATATTCGATCCTTCGACATTAATTACAACTTCGCTTACTGTTCCAGTCCTAAATGGAACAATTACAGTATTTACAATTTATCTATACTGTTGTCCCCGTTTACAACTTTTGTTTGGCTACTCTTAATATTAACCTTGATCATCGTATCATTTGTGCTGATGGGATGGCGTTTCCGACTCGGAATGTATTTCTCTATTGTTATTACTTTAATCTCGGGCTTGATCTCAGTCTCAGAAGCACACGGACTTGCTTACCGGCACCACCTAAAATACTCTATTCTCTATATTTTATGGCTGTTTTCGTGTCTTCTGCTAAGTAACACGTACGTGGGTAGGATTACGAGCCTTTTGATAAAACCATTGGAGGAGGAAACTCTGGCCAACATACAAGATCTTGTTGCGAGAAACTTCACCGTAATCTTTCCATCTTATCTTCCCACCATTTTGCAGGCTATTAAGGAACAACTAGAAACTGAAAAAGTTTTACAGAACAGGTAAGCATTGAATGAAGCACAAGTGTCTTCATTGTGTAACTAAAAACACGCCGTACCGGCTTAATCATCCTTTTCCTGAAAGCATCTTTTCAACTTGCAGCTACTCATCTAACCCTAATCATCAATCTGACATGACCATGATTAAGATGCTGGTGGGTTGGGATCCAGAGAACCGAAGTCTGGGTGATGCGGAATATACGAGAACATTGGCATTAAAATCTCGGATTGCATTGATAGGTCCATGGCCATTTGCAATCATGGGAAGAAATAATGCCCAAGCGTTCATTGAGGAACGACGGAAAAGCGATCCACATAATGCCATCCTACATGAGCGAAATTGTCACATTGGGAAGAATTTGGTAGCAACTGCACCTGCAGTTCTGTGGGCATTTTTCTCTCCGGGTGATGATAACATTTACAGGGTTTTCCAAATATTTACTCAGAATGGAGTATTCTTTCTGTGGCTCCAGGTTTTCTATAGGATGAATTATGCTTTCAGAGTTCAAGATGAACACAAAATTTTGAGTGAGACTCAAATTGTCTCGCCAGAGAAGGGGTTTGAGCCGATGGGTTTCCATCATGCTCATACGATCACAGTATTTTTGTTGTGGATTATGCTAATCATGTCTTCATGCACTTGTCTTGCTGCTGAGATTTTAATACGGTATACGACTGGGATGGGTAATAGTGTTGAGGTTGAAATGGTAAGCGAATTTGATTATAGAACATTTATTCCATGAATTTTAAGTCGAGTGAGATGTTGAACGAACGCGTGAAATGAGAACAAACCGAGGTTAATTCCGACTTTGTGACATGATCGAGATGTGTAGTCAGTGTAATGAAATTATGTTATCAAATAGGTTATGCAAATATTTATATGTAGGCAGGTAGGCATGCTTCAGAATCGTTATAAAGTATATATTTTTATTGAAGCATATCATAAAAGTGTGGTTTACCCACTCTCCGCGTGTTTAGATTATCAACTACTGCGAAATCGTGTTCAACCTAATATTTACTTATTTATAAAGGTTTTATTTAATCTTTAAAAATAATTTAGTGACAAAGGTTATGCCAGTGCGCAATACCTACCTGACCAATGTGTTTCCAATATGGTTTCATATTGAACGAGGCAACGAAGAATTAAAAGATAAACGAGGATTCACGACATTATGGTTGATTATAATATAACCGATTTTAAGGATTGGATTTCACCGGCGTTCATAGATCGAAGGTTTTGATGTCAATATTTCGGATTGAATGGGACAACATTAAAAATTAGCTGAACACAACGAATGATTTTGACATTGCCATTTTTTGACCCTTGAATAAGTAAAAAGCGAAGAGCGCATGTTAGCTTAAAAATTGTTAATTGATAATTATAATATTATAAAAAGGACAGGGTGCTCTTCAAGGAAAATTCTCTCTTTGTAAACTTTGTCAATTCAGTTTACCAAAGTCAATGGTAATGTTTTCAATATTATGACAATGCCTTGAACCTAGTAAAATGTCATATATGTTTATTGTGCTGTCCTCCAGTACGTAAATCTACAGCGCACCGGCCGCCCACATGTACCAAACATCCAAGTTGAACAAACATTATTATTCACCATTTGACCCACTGCAAATTTTTGCATCCTGCACTATTCGCCTCCGCTATTTATCAAAGTATTGTGTTGCCGTCATCTGTCAAAGCAAAATAGAGAGGCAGTATTAGCTATAATTATCCTAATAGATGGCTTGCTCAGCGCACTCAATCCTATCCTATATTATTTATAAATATTGACTTTGATAGTAACCTTCCGAATTTCTTTTACATTTTTCCGTTACGAATACCTTGCCAATAATAGTTTCAAGTTTTTGCAGCAACGTGCCTCAGGGATTCCCAAAATTGGCAAAAACAGGCTACGCATGGTCTCAATGTACCCCGTTCAACCTTACTTCACCTAATAGTTTGTGTTATGGATAGCATCCAGACGGACGACGATAGAAAATTATGCAGCAAGATTACTTTCTTCCCCTTTTCGTCCACAACTCCTACAATATCATAACAATACAAAGTGCAGGAGAACGTGGGCATTCAGACTTTAAAAATCTAGACGAAGGCACGTTACAAACTCTTTCAAGAACCAGCCTCGATTCTCTGCACACATGGCCATGTCGCAATCAGACGTCAACGTCCTGCCTAGTATCTAACAAGGCGAAGGTTTACTCTGGAGTTCTGTTGTTTCGGTTGTTCAATGCTCACAAAATTCAAACCATTTCGAAGCTGTAATAATAACCTTATTATTCCACAGCGTAGATATCCTCATTGCCAATCCGACCAATGCGCAAAAAAGTTTGTTAAATTAACTCAGCCAAACGTACGAAAAGACTTGTTAGTCCTAGCCTGCCGGTTGAGCATACGAGACTTTCACAATCCGCAGAACATCAGTATATTATTTTTGCCTTATGCGAAGTTGGCTTTGGAAGTTGCTTGCTGGAAGCGTAAACAAAACGGTTATTCCGGTTGACCAACAACTAGAAGGGGATTCCATCGAGGATCCTATTCTTCCAGCGTTTCACCCATGCATGTACACCCGTCTTCTTACAGCAGCGAACAATAGAAGTCCTTTAACAATAAATGTAGTCGTCACATTCGCTCTTACGACATGAACTACAACTTTGCTTACTGTACTTCTTCCAGTTACAAAAGCGTCATCATGAGTTTCAGAGTGTTGTTACAACAATTCAGCACCACAGTTTGGCTCAGTCATCTGACCTGTTTGATTGTAGCTTCTATGGTCCTAATTAGAAGAGGACACATGCAATGCAAGCATTTTTTAGTGTTGCGGTAGCCCTCATATCTGCCTGCTAATGATTATGTACTGTTTTCGGGAATCAGGGATTGAGGCGCTCCTACCTATACATTCATTTACCTGTTTACCTACCTCATTTTGAGTAACATGTGCACAGGTATTAATACTAGTCTTTTAATTAAGCCATTGGAAGAGGAAACTTTCACTTATTTGTAACACGTTGAGCGAAATTTCTCCATTTTCCCCAAGTACCTACCCACACAATTACTCGCTCTTCAGGAACAATTACAGATACAAAGTGAGCTACCAGACCAGAGTACAGGAGAAATTTCTCTGGAAAGGAACATCTTTCAGATATCGATTGCATGCGACTCATTGTCGGTCATAATCCCGAGGAGCGTCACCCTATGGAACCAGAAATCGCAGAAAGCGTAGCATTTATACTGAGAATTGCTCTTTTTGCTCTTTGGCCGTTTGCAATAATGGCATGGAATCGTGCTCAAGGACTTATTAACACAAAAGACGATGCTTTGCGTCAATCTTTCGCCAAAAGAACTCCTAATAGATCATGCTTCATTCGGAAGAAACTTGTCCCCGCCGCTCCAGCTCTTTTATGTGTATTTTATCCACCTGGTGTGGAGAATGTTTATAGAACATTCCAAATCTTTGTCCAGGGAGGCGGGAGGTATATATGCTTTTTGTATCTGAACGAATTTACAGGGGGCAAATGTTGCTGATAAGAGTTCAGGATCGCCTTAAAGTTAAAGGAGAAGCTACACGGGCACCAGATAACAATGAACATATTTGAGCCAATTGAGCCATTGGACAAGCGATAACCATACTTTCATTGGGGGCAATACAGATTTCAGCGTGCATAATTTGTTTAATGTTTGAGATTTTGTGCAAATAAATAAATAAAAATCGCTTAAATTAAGGTACTTTCCAGGGCTATCATCATTTCAAACACAAGGGAAAAATTATTGAACGCATCTTCCTATGTCTTCAATGACTGTGCTGCGCTGTCTTGGAAAGCTAAACCTGAAACTGAAATGGGGAGCTGGTGGCACTCTTCTACATTGTCAACCCCATTAAAATGGAAACGTTGCACTGGAATTACTTTGGATTAATGCTGTCAATAATATATATAACCTTGCTTATTATCAAAGAGAATTAATTGAATCCTATGTCATTTTAATCTGAAGGTCTGGGTTGTAAATTTATTATTAATTACACTAAAAATCGAAGAAAAAAGGCTTATTAGTAAAATTCACCGAAGTGAAGTACCTGTATTTCCCAGTAAATGATGGACAGCGTATTAGTCAGGAAGCATGTTTGTTTTGTAAACAAAATTTGATGAAAATAGACATCCTTGGTAAACCTCTCTTGTATCTTTGCAATGTAGCAGGGAATTGCAAAAATCGAAAAAAAAACCTCATGTTATCAGCGACTCAATACACGGGCCTTTGTGCATTGATTATAATAAATATGATACTGATAAGAACAGGTATAAAATGTGCCTATCCAACGTTTGTACGTATGCCACTCGTCGTCTTTAAAGTACCGAGTAAGGTATAGTATCAGAAACACTGGGATTGGACACCACCGGTAAAGAACTGACAAAAAATGGCAAGTTTACCAACAAACGTGCAGTTTATCTCCATCAAAATCGGCCTCTTATTAGCAAGTTTGCTAGTTGGCATTGGTGCAAGTGACCAAGGAATTTCTTATGTCACACCAAGACCCTTAATGGACATTAACAAAGGTATGAATAATAGTTAATTATAGCAAAGGTCTTGGGCTCATAAAAACTGTCTCTGTTTGGACTGGAATTTAACTGCTAATTAAAGCTGGAAAATATTGTTCTCAGAAAGTTTCATAAAACATTTTGTTATTTTTTTTTTGTTTAAAATAGACCTCAAGCTGCTATTTTTCGGCTCACAATCTGATTACTTTATCAGCACCTATGCGGTAAGTAAAATTTGACAAAATTAGAAGATTTGAAGCGAGTAATCGTTTCTGATCTGCTTGAGCGTACTTTTTTTTAGGCGGATACAGAAACTGCGCATCGAGTGTGTCAAAACCTAACAGCAATGACAGGAAAACAGTTTCACCTCCTAAGGATTGAAAGTTCGGAAGAGGCTGAAGAACTCCGATCTCACTTGGAAGAGCAAGGTAACTACGTGATGCGATTGCATAGAATGGAACAATGTGTATAGCCAACTACTGATGTTCTCACTCTTTCACCCAAAAAATGCAGGTATTTCTGGAATTTGGACGAGTGGCGAGAAAAATTTTGATGGGGGTAGTATTTCGCTATTCTGGGACACATACGAAGAGGGAAAGTTGCCCATGCAGTTTAGAGATTTCGCATCATTCAGGAAGCGTAGAGATATTAACGGCGAAGCAGCATTTTCCACAGAACTACGGCCCTATCTTGAGATAGAGGAAGAAGGTCCAAGTGGCAGATGCCGGAGGGCCAAACACGAGTTCACTCCAATGCAGTGCGAGCCTGTCCAATGTAACGTTACAGCCGGAGATTGCGAGTAATGGCGTTATTTGGATAATCAGTATTTACAGCTCATTATTGTCAATATGTAGGATATTTATATTATTTCTTTTGGCACCATTCTCAGAACTATCACACCTCCTTGTAAAATCACCAGTCAAGATGGATGCTCTATAAATCGGCCCCCGTGCAGTGCAAAGTGTGAAAATTGTACTGTCATTCCTCCACAGTGCTGGGCTCAGCCAAAACCGTGCACTGTAAACGCACCGAATTGTCAGGTATATTTTATCAGCGGAGGAGAGTTTCAAACTGATAACTTCTGCATTTACCTTTCAATGGTTTTTTTTTAAATTCAAGATTACACGAGTTCCTTGTACCGTTACAACTCCTCCGTGCAAAACAACGCGCCCGCCATGCAAGATAATTAATCCACCGTGTAATCCTCCGACAACGCCTACGCCTTGTACAACATCAAAGCCCTGCATCCCTACTTTCCGGAAAGATAATTGTACAACAGAAACATTTCCTTGTAAAACTAATCAGAAAAATGAAACCATTTGCCCACCTCCGAAAACAACATGCGAGCCAGAGCTTCGTTGCCCACCACCAGATGTAAGAGTTTATATGATATCTGCTTGTTGGTCAAATAAAAATAAGCATTGTGTTAGTTGAATATAAAACAATTAATATAATCAATGCAATTTTAATTGATTTTTAAAGGTATGTCAGGAGCCGCCAATAGTTTGCCCCCCACCATTAATTTACTGTGAGCCCGAAACAACAAATTGCCCTCCGCCAATAGTTACTTGTCCGGACCCAATAATTTACTGTCTCAACATCAAAGCCCTGCATCCCTACTTTCCGGAAAGATAATTGTACAACAGAAACATTTCCTTGTAAAACTAATCAGAAAAATGAAACCATTTGCCCACCCCCGAAAACAACATGTGAGCCAGAGATTCGTTGCCCACCACCAGATGTAAGAGTTTATATGATATCTGCTTGTTGGTCAAATAAAAATAAGCATTGTGTTAGTTGAATATAAAATAAAACAATTAATATAATCAATGCAATTTTAATTGATTTTTAAAGGTATGTCAGGAACCGCCAATAGTTTGCCCCCCACCATTAATTTACTGTGAGCCCGAAACAACAAATTGCCCTCCGCCAATAGTTACTTGTCCGGACCCAATAATTTACTGTCCTGAACCTGAGGTATCTTTTTCAACTAACAGGAATAGCTTCAAAATCAACAAGTGCAAAATTGTACAATAAAAGCTGTTTCACTGAAATGCGGTTTGATTTTTGTGTTCCAGGTGAATTGCCCAAAACCGGAAGTCGTGTGTACTAAACCACAAGTGCTCTGCTCAGCGCCGGTACAGTAATTAAATTGTTTCTAAATAATTATCACGCTATTAAGACCAAAATCTATCCAGTAGTCTAACAACGCATTTAATAAATCAAATCTGAATTTTACTATTGCAATCGTAAGGTCGTCAATTGCCCCGGAATCATCACATCGTGTCCAGGGCCAGAAGTGGACTGCCCGCCTCCCCAAGTGT
>JAANSN010003600.1:0-17937 GCA_036850665.1 Dicranocentrus wangi | reverse complement strand
AGGATATTATATACATTTTTTTAAGGGTAGCATCACATCAACAAGCGGGCATCTCCCTCCTCTTTTTTGCTGCTGTTGCCTCTATAACGCTTCTCTCTTCTTCTCTGTCTTATGTATATATACCGTGTGCCGTGGTGTGTGGGATAAAGAAAGAGAAGAGACGGACGGACGCAGCCTACTTTACCATTTTACTACAAGTACATGCATTACATTACATCACATACTTTACTTACTAGCTCTCCTCTTCTCTTGTTATTTTGCCTTTATCCCAACAATTTTTTCGGCGACGCATCTCTTCTCTTTCTTTCCTTTGTATTTAATCCGTATATATACTTATATGCACATAATAGCCGAGCCGTGTCCGTATATATATATATGATCGTGATCATCATCATCACATACTTGACTATGAAACTATAAGAAAAAAAGGTTCAAGCTTTCAAGCAAGAGGGGATATTATAGCAGTAGAGTTGAAAAAATTGTTACATTCATTAAATTAGAAGCAGACACAGGCAGGAGGAGTGAGTGAGTGAGGACTGAGGAGTCCACCACACACACATGCACATACTTTTAGGTCTGTTGGTTGACTCAACTCAACGGAAAAGGCCAAACAAGGCAGGGTGCAATTTGCCACAGACGAGCAGACCAGACAACAACTAGGCAAAGCACCACCACCGCCACTATGATCTCATTGTGAGTTGTCTACGATCTACGAAGGATATTAGGGATTTAGGAAAGAGTATCATCATCTCGAACGAGGAACAGAACAGACGATCTAGGTGGCTTCACTAGTGACTGACTAGGAGGCTTGGGCACTGCGAGAGAGTACAAAACACTCCGAAGAAAATGGTATATAAACATGTTGCGATGTGATGTAAGAAAAAAAAGCAAGGCCACCAGGCCAAGCTCGGCCAACGATCTATTTGGTTCTAAAACGCAACAAAAGATGTTATTCCCTCGTTTTGTCGCCTCTCCCAAAAAAAAGCCATGTATAGTTTTTGTTGCATTTGCACTGCCTATGCATGCGGTGGGGATGCTGGTTTACCAGTGTGTAAGAAATCCACTGTGCACATGATGATGATATGATGTGAGTTTGAGCTACTGAGGTGAGCCAGTAGCACACGGAGTCACTCCGGTGAACAACCATGATATGAGATGAGACATTTTCTATTTGGATGTTCATAAAAAGTACTACTTTCATTTCACACGGGACGATACAAAGCAAAGCAAGCAAAGTGAGAACGGGTTTGTTATATATGGCAGAGGGGACAGGAGAATTTAGTGGACATGGTGGTCTGTGGATCTGGTTTTTCAAGTAGAAAACACCCAAATTTTTATTTTTCAGGTGTAAACCATTGTATGATGTAATCCATTTCAGCTAATTTCACCGACAAATATTACCGTTTAGAAACTATTTGTCGGTCGGTGAAGCATCTCGGTTAGGCAGTTGTTATCAATCAACCAAATGGAAAGCTCAGCAGAGTTATCAACCCGCATTATTTACTCACATCACAGCACCCTGGGCGGTGTATATGGTTTCCTTGAGATTCGTTCGTGCCTCCATTCTTGACAAACGGGCCAATCTTTTGTATTTTATAAGATATGAACGATAGCTTTGGTATTGGGATTATAATGAATTCGACTTTGATCCTTGAAGTACAATTTAAGAAGCTGAAATGTCCGAATGCTAGTGAGGATTACTTGTGAGTCTAGTGAGAGTCTTGTCTGATTGGGATTGGGACTATGGAAAACATTGAAAACGCTTATAGTTAGAGGTTTTCCGGTTCATCTTCAAATGAATACTTTTTGTGAGATAAATCAGGATAAATACGGCCTGCACGAATTACATGGAATTAAATTAGTGTGGTCCTTATCATACACCCGTTCCCGTTATTTCATTAATTTACTTTATTGAGATGATTACAATTGAGTTTAAAACTGAAAATGTTCTTAATGTAAAGTTCTTTTTCTTTTTGTATTGCTAATTTAAGATATCCTTTTAGGAATTACCCTTCATGAGCCAGTGTCCATATACCTCTCTTCACTATCCCCAAATCCTCCATATTCTAACTCACAGAGTGAATCGCAAGCACGCCCATTTAATCATTTCTAAAGGTAACGCTGCCAGTAATGTTGCTAAGGTCTAAAGGGTGACCTTTATAGTGGAGTAAACCTGGGTACTTTTTGTAAACCCCAACATGGTCAGCAAGGGGGTCACATTTCACCAAATTTTATACCCACACAAAACTCCGAACTTTTAGCTTTGTTCACATATATATAGGTTTGGGGTAAAAATGAACTCCATTAAGACAATTCTGCCAGGCTAACATTAAGTATACCTCTTTAATACGGTGTACATACTCTACTCACGCTCACTCAGCTCAAGTAGTATGTAACAAAGAGAATACTACAGAAAGATACAGGGTAGGATACAATGTTTGATTTTGATCTCAGGTAAACTTCATTATTGATTACCTGTAAGTATAGTTATATGTAGCCACGAGAAAATAAAGGATTAATAAGTAGGATATGGTTATGATAAACCGCTCAAATTTGGAAGGAGGGACAACATTTTAATATGTAATGTAATATGTATAATATTACCTCGTGCGTAGTACGTGCGTAGCGTACTACTGCGTTGTACAAAGTCGCAATTCATAACACAGAAATGCCTTGCGATTAGATTAAGAAAAGGCAGGCAGTGCGAGCAAATGGCCACGATAATGAATGAATAATATTGAATTGAGTGTGTATTTAGAAAGGAGTAATTCATTCTCATTCCACCCACACGGTGCATTACGATAAGGTGAACCTTAACAAAATTGATTGAAATAAAGCAATTCCGATTTTCTTGCAAAATAAATATATCTGCTTGGTTAAACAAAAATGCTATGACATAACTTAAGTCGACGTTATTGACCTGTTTTGTAGGCTTTTCATTGTTCCATTTGTTCCTCTACTTGACATTCAGGGAACTTGCAAACTGTGTTGCCCTCGAATAGAATCTTGACACTAGGAGCTCCGTGACTACTTTATCATGCCTGATACTACCGTAAGTTGAAAATACATTCCACTAACAACACCCAACTGGAGAAAGAAATTGTAGTCCCGCGGAGACAATACCAATTGTCAATTTGTACAATGAGTGGGTGAGCGTTGATTTCTCAAAGCAACCCCTTATGTTAACATATCATTTAGTATTTAGCAAGTTGTTGCTCGGCTAATCCTTTTTCCAGATCACTGACTACCTGGAAAGCATCACCTCATTTGGGAGTTTTCGACGGATCTGCTTGGCGTGTTTTGTATCAAAATTGAAACATTTTCTAGTAGAGGTAATGATTATCTATTATTATTATCTACCCCGTACCCCGTACTGTGCAGTCGGGCATGGCGGCAGAAACACGACGACATGTGACATGTCTTTTGCAAACATCATACACATACACAACTTGTTACATCATCTAAGGACAATAATTTATTTAATTGTTGTACATTTTTATGCCTTTGCAATCGGAGCTGAATCTACCAACTTAAGAGTAGTACGGTAAACCACAAATAAACATTCTGGCGTTTAGTCAATCAATCGCAACGTTTTAGAATCTCGCCCGGTGTTTGTAAGGGCGTCGACTATCAGAGCCTGACTGGTATCTTGTATTATACCAAATTACACGTTTACACAAGTCCTAAATAACATAAAATAGACACAACTTTTTAAGATTGATTATAATACATTTTATTTTAATTTAAATAAGCACAAATTGCCGAAAACTGAAGTCCACCAGTGTCGCGGCCGTCTCATGGTACGCTTTTGAGTGAGCCTGTGTCTCATGGTCCGCTTTTGAGTGAGCCTGTCTGTGTAAGAAAACGTTTCATGAAATCCTTCGCCTAGGATCCGGAAAACTTACAATTATTTCCAATTAAAAATACTCAATGTATGAAAAGCAGTTATAAATGAACGCGATTTGTTGTCTTTCCTGTCAGCCCATTGTCAACCATTGATAAATGAGCCTTGGCCAACCAAACAGCTTAAACCGAGACGAGATAGGCTTCAGGATCCTAACTGCTAAATAATAGTTTTCTAAAGCTTTGCATACACACGCAGGCAGCCTCTAATCGTAAGAGTCGATTCAAATTCCAAACTAAAACTAAACTAGCATGATGATGACACATTCCTCCATGAATTTTAGCATGTTTTAGCACTCTCATCTCATGTCGGCGAAACACGAAACTGAAAGAACTTGTCGAAATGGTTGTAACTCAACTAATTGTAACACAAGAAGAGAGGAAATTAATGTCATGTCCGTGGAATGTGTGTATTGAGCCTGGAACTAATTTGTAAATTGCGAAATTGAAAAAGAAATAAGTATTACAACCGTACTAGCTCCCTATAAAACCAACATTACAACATTTCCAAACAAAAAAAAACGAGACTCCCCCAAGATGACGATGATGATGAAACCCTAAGAAGATGTGGAAACTGTTTCAATTTACAATTTATTACAACTACTGTTTAGCATAGTCGTCGTACCGCTCCGTCCGCCGTCCCAATACTACATAAATTATTACTTGAATTTTGAATTTTAACACCATCGTAATTTACGATTTGTTCAGAGTGAAACCATGCGGAACCCTTCCCGTTGTGTCGCAGAAAAGTCACTTCCGAATAAAACTCCCTTCTTGGTTGCTTTCACTTTTTTTACACTACTACGAAATGCAATGCATCACATCCCTCCCGTTCTCTAAAACAAGAGTCAGGCTGAAAGTTAAAAATAATGAAATTAACTTTCTGCCTCGACTAGCAAGCAAGGCATGATTCATGATCCACACACGACACATCTGGGAGGTAGCAAGCAACTTTGGCTAGAGTCGAGAAACAAAGAGTGAAAATCTACGAATTAGGCCGCGTAAGTGAAAACTTACACAAGTAAAAAGCTTATAAAAGGGAAAGAAGAATGAATGGAGAATGGGGAGGAGGAAAACGGAAGACTGAGAGGAAAAACTTTAGTCGACTTTTTTTTACAGTATTTTCCGTGCGAATATTACGCTTGTTTTACCGTTGAACAAACGGTGTACTACATGGATAATTATTTTGGCCACGAAAAATCAAGCGTGCCTTTTCTCATGTTTGATTACCCCTTCCCCGCCCGACACACGTTCCACAAATCTTTCCTAAATGGCAAATTAGGGGTTCCTTCCGTCCTAAAGGTAAAAATTTGGTGACGGTGGTATCACACGGGGTGAATGTACGTACACGCGTGGTTATTGTGCTTTGATGCTTTGCATCGAAAAGTATAGCAAATCCAGAAATCATTTGGCAGAAAGTTAAAATCATATTTTGAATACCAAACTGCAACGGTATTTTAACGAAGAAGGAAGAGTAAATAATGTTCTGCTAGTTTCACCAAATTATAAGCTGGCATGGAGTTATTGTAAAAGCTATGCAGCTGCTGCTACACAGTTTATTTCAGATTTTCTCCTTTCTCTTGTTCTATTTTTAATGTATCGACCACATCATAACATAACTTAATGATCTGCAGCAGGCGCACTTTCCAATTCCAACAGAAATGTCCCACGGTTAAAGTAAGTATACCAGCAAAATCACATACAGCAAATGAGGCAATTTAATGAGATATTGAGGTAGTATATGCCTATCTTCTGCTGATTGTGCTTCAGTCCAACGATAATTTACTGTTAAATTAGGTTCCTTTCCTTCCGCCGTCTTTCCTCCTCCTCCTGTCCCTCCTGAGTTTCATTTTTTAGTCGTGCTCTTCTTATTTATCTTGCCTGCTCTAGCCTCTCTCCTCCGAACCCATATATTTTTTGCTATCTATAGTGGTCTCCAATGTAGCTTGACTTATGACCCAAGAGAGGGATGAAATACGCATGTGGAAAGTGAAATACCTACACACATAACCCTTATTAAAATGAATGTACCTACATGATATGTTTACATACTACAAGCAATATTATGTACAATTTAAAACCACCTTTTTCCCCATTACGTCAACAAACGGGAGGATACTTTAGCAAGAAGAGAATGTAATAAAAATAGGTTGGGTTGAACACTTAAGCGGTACTACTGTATTAGCCCAATACTTTTGTATTCTTCTACTTCTATTCCCTTGTTAGTCCAACGTGAATACTTTTTTTATGAAAAGAAAGGATAATTTACAGAGAAGAGAGAAGGGAGGGAATAAAAAACCTCATTTTACGGATTGACAGACCTAAATGGGCACGATTAAGGTTTCGTATCAAAGCTTAACATCTGCCATGCATTACGCGTACTACAACTACCTTACCATCATCATCCTATCATAAGCCTCGTGAATAGTGAAGGAATACGTATTTTGTTTGTGCTTTTGTGCATATAGTTCACAACATTTTGTACAATTTGATGATGCACACGCTTCCATTTCTCTTTTGTGTATAGTGGATATCGTTGGAAATTAGTATAAGATAGGGGTAATCCCAAGATAAATGGGGAGGGTTGGGTTAAATAACGTTTTTTTTGGAATGGGATTTTTTTTAAAAAACGAAGTATAAGTAAAGCATAGGTAGTGTAGCTAGTGGTTCACGGCTAATTGAGCAGTCCAGTAGAGCGCTCACCGACGTCGTCGAGTGGCCCTCGTACTATTTCCTTAAACTAATTCTCAAGTTGATCACTACCAACCAACTTGGTTATATACGTCTCCTCCTAGGAGAGCCAGGAGAAATACTACCAAGAACAGGGATTTAATCTGGAGATTTTTTGTTGTTGTATATTTAAGTTTTGTATTTTAATGCTCATTTTGTGGTTAGGGGAAGTGGAAATGATGAAGAGCTCACTTCCGAAATAAACTTTACGAAAAGTTAAAAGAAAGGCAAAGTCCACTACACATTGTTGAATACCAAGGGAAATAATATATGGATTACCCACTTGGTTTCCCTCCTCCACTCCACTCCTCTCCTCTCTTCTCTTTCTTTGTTTGTTGAAGTAATTAACTATTTTAAGGAAAGCAATTAAGGAGTATTGTGTGTGTGTGGAATGTGGGAGGCTTGGCTTCCAGTTTATAAAGTAAACATATCATTATCGCTCCCCCTCCCTCTCCATCTCCCTACTATACAGATTTTCAATTTGATTCTCCGCATTATTAATGCCAGCAAGGCTGCTCATTGTACTTTCACAATAGTGGGATGTTGTTTACGCATGGTTGCTCATTAATTGCTTTCTCTCCCTCGACAAACTTTTTTCCCCTTTGGAAAAGAAGAAAAAAAAAACTTTTCAGATTGGAACCGTAGGTTCGGTTGGCTTGACTTGGCTGGAGGCGTATATATAATGTATGGTTTTAGTGTAAATTTCCAGAGATGGACGTTTTTATTAGCTTCTTAAGTAGGAGGATGTGTGTGTGTTCAGGGTTCAGAGAGAGAGAGAGAGAGGAAGCCTTTTTTTTTACTGATGGTTCAATTCATTCTTCATTTTAGATATATGCATGCATACCAACGAAACCAACCAACGCACGAATAAATGCGCCAAAGAATGTCAAACACGATGATTCCTATTCAAATTCCTATATATTCAAAGAATGGATTTTGTTTCATCATAATATTTCATACCAGAGAGCTTTCTACGTGTGTATACGTACGTACCGCTGCTGCTCTCAAGCTTCACCATATTTACACATTCCCCTTTTCCCCTCCTGTCAGTTTACTTTCACTTTCCCTCGTGAGCCGCTGCTGCTCCTGCAGCTCAGGGTCTACAGAGTTTTTTTTATTTTATTTTAGAAATATTAAAAGCGGCTGTCGTTCCTTGCTGTCGTACATGTTTACGTATCATTGACGTTGATGGTATTATACATGATTAAGTAGTCAGCTAAAAAAAATATTATGGATCATGAAATTGAAATATAGAGGGAGAGAGAGAGACTCGACTCGTGTCCTCCGGCTTAGGTGGACTAGAATAATATCCTGAGCCGGTCTTCGTTGTTGGCCAGAGAGCTGGAGTAAATCTAGGCTTTTCCATGTGCCAATTTTGTTTAACATTGCATCAACCTGGAGTGATGTAGCACCTATTGTACGAGTTTAGTACACGTACACACAGACACAGGCAGATATTATTAACCTAATATGCATGTACATAATAAAAAAATAATATATCATTGTGCTGCTGTTTTTCATTCACGTAGTATTAAAAGCTTGGCCAAGCCGAAGAGGAGAGAGGAGTTCTCCCTCGTTCTCGTCGTTTTATACATCTGCAAGATTTCATGTAAACTCTATAACAAAATTGATTCAGATTATGCACTTGGGTGAGCACATATTACTAAAAAGGGCCTTGGGGGAGGAGGAGGGAGGGAGTTCTGCCAAAAAGTTCTCTCTCCGTCTCTCTCTCTCTCTCTTTTGCTCAGGAAGCATAAAAATGGTAGCCAATACTCATTCATGTTGTATAATTCTCTGGGTACTAATAACGCAACTTGTACACACACACACACACACATTCTCCATGATGATGTTTTATATTTTGATGTCAGAATATTACAGTAAATTATTCCACTAGTTATATCCCATCCCATCCCAACTCCCATCCCAACTTGCCCAAGTGCACCAACAACCCATTTCAATATATTTTCCCATTGACAGCACAACTAGACAATTGCTTTATTAAATTAAATAGCCAACAGCCATGGCTAAAAAAGACGATATGGACTGAGTGGAGTAGTGATATATGTAAGTGAAATGCTCACTTGATCATACTGACGTAAAAAAAAGTAGCTTCATCATTTGCAATAATTTATCGAAGAATTTTTCAACATTTCACCACGCCGTCCGTCCCAACTCGAATCCATTCCTGGGTTTTCTCTTTCTCCTTCTTTCTTTTGCCAGTCGTGCCATGCGGTTTTGTTCCCTGTTCCGTGCATGATATGTTTGCTTATCTGTACTTGTCGGGATATGAATATCTCAAAAGCAGACACACAACAACACAACATTGAGCACTAAATCTTCGACAACATTGGTTCCCTTTTCGGTGGTGGTTCAATTGAATCGCTTCAAATCTGATTCCCCCCAAAAAATGAAAGACACTCAAAGAAAACAAACTGCACCGAATCTGTCGCATCCATTCTTACCAGGTTTCCTTTTTGCTCGTACTCCAGCTCAACGGGACAAATGTGACAAGGAAACAAGTGCAAAAGAAAGAAGAAAAACGAAAAAAGTGGCCACCCACCAAAGATGGGAGGAGGGGTGGTGGTGGCTGGCTGACTAGTGTAATATAATGTACCACTTTTTCTTGGTGAAATTCCTAGTTTTATACACTATTTTACTGTATCATTCTCAAGTGGTTCCGGTGGAGGAGTCGTTTTTTTTTTTTTAAATAAGAAAAAGGAGTAAGGGCTGACGTATTTTTTATTCTTTGAAGAGAAACGAGGATAAGAAAAAAAACTTTTTAATACAAACGCATCTACAAAAACATTTTTACTTTTCCTCGAGATACGTACTTATATGTTCCTTTCGTTTGCACAGATTCCCCATCTCGTTGTCAGCCCTTTCGTCCCTGTTCCACCACCAACACAACGTACGCGCGTTGCAAGTTGCAACATAGTTTATTACAAAGGAAAGCCGAGTATACATAAAAAAATCTTTGTTCTTTGTTCCCATAATCTCGGCCTTTAGGTACTTGAATGACAATGCTGTAGTTGCATGTACATATCCCATTCAAAATATACATTTAGGTAAACGATATATATGTATATACAAAACGGAGAGAGAAAAGTTGTCAGGTCAAATTCAAAAAAAAAATCTGCTGGCACAAGAACATAAAAAGACCAACACGCAAAATACGTCTAACAAAGCAAAGCAAAGCCGTCGTGTGACTAGGTTGAAAAAAAGTTACACATTTTCCAGATACACACATACACACACACTCGTTATATATACGCGAGTGTGTGTTGTTCTGTTTTTTTCCTTTTCTTTCGTTATTTATCTACTTTATTCATTCTCCTTCTTCTCTTCGCACTACATAACAACTAATGGAATCCGACGGATATTCAGCAGAAAAAAGAATAACATCACACGACACGTGACAGATGAGGCGACTTAACAGAATAAAATATAAATTTGCATGACATCCCGGATTTGTAAAAAATGCCGAGAGACTACAATAGTTCCATGCCCAAAAGAAAAATAGTGGAGAGAAAACTCATGAATTGTCCTCCTCCTTGTTTGGAGAATTTCGACTTGCTCCCTCCGTCCTTTTTTTCTTCTTCTTCTTCAAGGCAGCTTCGACTTTTCTTTTGAAAAAAAAAAACTTTTCTTCTTCTTCTTCTTCTTCTGGTTGTTTCGTAGTCAAAACGTACGTGCGAAAGACGGGTTACACAAAGCAATACATTAGTGTGTTCTCCTCCGAGTGAGGTTACGTTACGTTACTCCAATGAGAAATAAGCATATACAAGCAGGAGAAAGTTGCCGAGAAAATGGGACCACTCACTGGATTTTTTTTCTTTCTACTTCCCTCTTCTTCTTTCTCTCGTTTGGCAACAAACCATACGGATTTTTTTCGCCTCCATCCAAATAGGCACCTATACATGGTAACAAAGATGAATATCGGGGTAGCAGCCGCCAACCCACTTTGTTCAAGTTGACAACTTTGTTATATCCTTATAAACATTTTCTCCGCTCTCTCTCCCCCCCACCCTCTTCCTCTCTCCCTTCAACCCTTTTTCTGTTAAGTATCAAGTTGCTCTGGATTAAAGCCGTCTTTTCTCGTGCATTTGCTCGTTCATTCATTCATTCATTCATTCCTCTTCCTCCTCTTTTTCTTCTCTCACACTCTCTCCCCAGCACACACTGGCTAATATGCTAAGTTAGTGCCGTTGCCGTTTTGCTCCTCTGATGTGTTAAATGTGCATTTATTCCCATTTCTCTCTCTCCTGTCTCCCTTTACGTCTCAATTTATTTTTTTTTCGCCTAGATATTTCGCTAAACAGGGGGACCAGGGACCATATATATATATATAGCCTGCTCTGATCCCCATTTTACTCCCTGTTATGCAGCTTTAGCAAAATTCTCTCTCGCAGAGTCATTTTCCCCAGCCTTGGGCTCCTCGCCTCGCCTGTCCTCTCTCGCGGAAATTATAATAGGGCAGAATGAAGATAAAGGGAGATTAAGAAATTATTGCCATTTGTTTTCATTTTCCACCACCACTACGTACAAATCCCCACTTTATTCAATTACGCGTTGCATGGTTCACCTTAAGATAGTGTTATTTGTCCTCAATCCTTGCGGAAAAATTATTCGAGTGGGAAAAGGAGTAGGAGAAGAATGCAATGCTAATGCTATAATGCGAAGGACTCGTCGTTTTAACGTGAATCGCCTACATTCCCAGTTAAATTACCACCGCCATTAAATATATCATATGCTCTATCATGGTCTCTCCCTCTCTCTCTCCTCCTAAATGGTTTTTTTGTGTGTTAGTAGACCCTTGAGAGAATAGAGGACATAAATGTGATGCTGACTTTTTGCCAACTTGCTTGCTAATGCACGCACGTCCTCTGTCTCCGACCGAATCACCCGAAAGCCGGGATTTATACATGGGTAGATCAAAATTGTTGAAGGATTGAAGAGGAGCAAATAAGTGTCGATGATGATTTTTTTTTCTTCTCCTTCCAACTCATTTTCCAACATAATTTCGAGCAAATCGTTTTACGAGGGGCGCGACGGCTGGGATAAAGATGAAAGCGACTAGGACGGAACGGAGTATACGGAGTAGGAAGGAAGTGTTCAATTTCCTGATTGTATGATAATTTTGACCCCTGCTGTTGCCGCCGGTGGCTCCTTCATTGAGTGATACAATCTGCAAAGGCGGAGTGGATGAGAGCCTTATTGAAGTTTCCTCCAAAGTCAGTTAAGCTATCTACTACCCCTCCCGCCTGGCTCTTCGGCTGAAACACGGAGAGAAGAGAGAAGCTTTTCTCACTGCGTGGAAGAGGAGGAGGACGAGGAGGGTTTACGCGTGCATTTCATTATTAGTAAAGCTCTCCGCTCCGAGTCCGTTCCGTAGTAGGCAGTTCCTTTATGATCTTCCATATTATTGCAGCAAGCTTGCCTCTCCTCACATCTCCAGTTTCTTCTGCCCAAGACTTTTCCCGTGTAATCATGCAGATTTGGAAAATCCTTTAGGCTAAAAAGTGGAGAGGGGGTCTTTGAGAGTGGAGCACAAAAAAGATTATTGGACAAACAGGAGGATATATAGTGTCCGTAAATGAGCGAGCACTCACCCACTACATAATATATATTCGTATTTAACCAAGCGTACCATATGCTTTTTCGCCATCTTCTAGCCGTATATAACATGATCTTGGTATGCAAATATCCCTCTGTGTATGCACTGTGTACGGCACTGTGCACATATACGGAATGGGTTTTATATTTGGGCTGCTTTTTGCGACATATTGCATTTTAGACAGAAGAACAGAAGAGAGGAGAGAAGCCACTCTTTACCCACTTTCCCTTCACTTTCCCCCATGTATTTTTCAACTGGGTGAAAGTGCTTTCGTTTTCCGTTTGCAAAAGAGGAGGAAGAGGAGACGGGAAGAAAAAAAAACTGCCATACGACTGACTGCTCGACTACTACTGCTTTGGAAAGAGGGGCATGTTTTAAAGTAGTATTTGAGATACCCTTTGTATAGGTCTCTGGAGAGAATATATTTCCCATAAGTTGCGACACAGATAATCGTCCAAGAAAGCTATAAAGTGGAGAAAAGTAAACGAAAAACCATCACGAGTTGACTTTCCCAACGTTGTTATTACGCCGGGACTACTATGGCGTTCAGCATATATGTGTTTACCCTTTCTCCGACTTGTAGCATACTTTAAATGCGCTCAATGAGTAAGGAAGACACATTGGACTAAAGTAAATTCACATTACTTGTGTTCTAATGCTCATCTGTAGGCTAATGCAGAAAGAGAGAGTATTTCTGTGAGCTTTTTGTGTGTTTCGACATTTTTCCCCCTCCTCTTCATCCTCTTGCTCCAAAATAGAAATGGAAATCAAGTAGGGAATATATAGAGGACCTGTGAGGAAGGGACAAAATAGTTCCTTTGCTTTGCTTACTCCCATTCCATATACTTACTGAGTGAGAACAAAAGCAGGGGAAATAAGTATATACTGCTCGCGACGACTGTTATGTGTTGTGTGTTGTGGATCCATGATGCTTGATGAGATCAGTTTCTCAAAAAGTGATGCACTCCACGGGAGCCGTTTTGGTCGACGGACTATTAAAATTCAGGAGTAACCCCATTTTCGGCCNGACGGACTATTAAAATTCAGGAGTAACCCCATTTTCGGCCGTGCCTCCTCCCGTAAACCACCACCATTACTGTACAAAGATACGGCCATTTCCTCCCTGCATATCTGATTCTCGTCAAGTACCAACAGTGTAAATATCCGAGGCGGACGAGGACGAGGACGACGACTACGGGGGGAAATAGGGCGATTTAGTGATCGACAGAGCTTGAATTGTATTGTTTTTATTTTGGAAATTACATAATGTTCATCCCGCAATGGAAAAGGCGGCGAGCTATCGATAGCTTTATATGTATCCCGAGTGGAAATAATAGAAATAGGCTAATATTGTATTTGTGCATTTCCCTTGAAGCTATATGCTAGCACGGTTTTTATTGGCAATTCCAAACATATAGATACACTGAAGACAGTTTAGCCATCTTCTTTTGTATGTACCTCTCTGTTCCAGTCCCAAAAATTTCATCGGCACTTCAGCCACGTTCCTTTTTGAGGGATTTCTGTGTAGCTCTATGTAGCTGCTACAAAACTGTGCTTGTCCATTAGAACAATGGCATCGATACTTTCCACTTGGACTATTCTTCTAAAAAGAAAGAAGCGGTTCTCCATGTGGAGAAGGTTGATCCCCCAAGATTCGCGAATAGTTGCATCTTTTTTTACCCTCAATACTTTTAGAGAGAGGAAAAAAGGCGAATAAAATGGAATAATAAACGGGATTCCTTGCACTTTCCCCCATTATTTTTGTATCGCCAGACCAGTCCCACTTTTGAACTTGTTTTTGTTCCTCTGGCTGCTCTCTCTCTTGCTCTCTCAAAAAGTTACATTCTTCAAGAGTCAACCCAAAAACCCTTGCACAACAAAACCTTATATTATAGCCTTTTGAAAAAAAACTGTTTTTTTTTCAGTTGAGGGGTTACGCTTCGTGGGAACTGCTGGTTTTGTGACTCTCTTTCTTGATGCAATGCAAGAAGGAACTGCACCAGTCGGAGTAAACAATTGGAGTAAAAGAAGAAGTATCACTCGCTCAAACCACTGTAACGACCGAAAGTAGTTGTAAAGTGGAAACACTGGTAAAAATGTTTACTTGAATAAATACATCTCCAACAGACTCCAACTCACTGCTACAAATACATGTGTTTCAAAAAAAAAAAAAAAAAGTATTCAACACGGATGCTTTTTTCTTCTCTGAAATTCTTCTCTCCATACGTAAACATATTTCCGCCATAATAATATGACCATTTGTTCGCATTACATGATATATGATGTTTAGCCAATATCCAACCTTTTTAGTTAGACGGGAATAAAAGTGGATGCTGCTTTAGTCTAATACAGTTTTCTGTCAAAGAGGACAAGGAGAGCGTCACCGAAATCGAATCAAGAAGGAATAAAAAAACGAAGAGAGGAGAAAGCAATAATATACACAGGGACTGACTGCCGGAATGAATTCTCTCTCTATATATATCCATTTACTCTAAAGGACCGACTAGGACGATTTTATTTAGCTTCATACATAAATCTGCAACTTAAGCAAGCTGGTTTGAAAAAAAGGCTTAAAAAATGTATATACCTACCTAGTTGGTTTTTAGCAGGGTTGATGCCTACACACATGGTTTTTGTGTTCCTTGACTAGAAAGAAAGGCTATAGCAGCAGCAGCCCGATACCATTTTAGCGCAAACATAGTAGTTTCAGTTTCCCACAACGGATGTAAGTATAAACCCCTTGCTCCAGCGAGTCAGCTTTTAGTCGGTGAAAGAACGCCGAAAAGTACACAACGTGTCCTCAGCAGAGCTCAGCGCATATCATGAGCCACGAGCCATTAAAAGCCGTGTGCGTAGAGGAGACCGAGTTACTCTCTACACTTTTGAGGAAAAAATAAAAATATAAAACGTGTTCTCGTTTTTTACCTGAATGTGCATAATAATATTTCTCTCTCAAGCAGAGTTTAGAGAGTGGTGCAAAACCATCAAATCACTTTGTCTGTATTCATACGTTTTTTCCTCCTCCTACTCCTCCATCTCTTCCCTCCACGCATTCAGTGAGGTGGTTATATAGTGGCCGTTCTGTGGTGGAGGAGTGTTTTAAAAAAAAAAATCTATATCCTTTTTTGAAGTTTTTCTCCTGGCAGGTGAGGTGAGGGGATATATAGTGGTTCGTGTGCCGTGGGATAGAAAACTCATTTGGGATTGTGTTTGCATTTCCCAATCTACTACTTCACTCCATCCACTTTATACACAACCAACTAGTGCTGCGGCTGCTACTACAACTTGTTAGTTTTTGTTGTCAACTTTGCTACCGGCTATTGATATGACTAGCTTCGGTGTGGAAAGCACTATTACGCTTCAGTAGTCACATCTCTCGATCTCTCCCTCTCCCCCACTTCGTTACCATCAACCGAATACAAAAAACCTGAGTATTATATATCCTGTCAGGGAATATCAAAAACCGGGGTGTGAAGTGCTCGGAAGTAGGAAGGAAGAAGAAAAAAGTGTACAAAAAATATATATAAGTTTTGGGTGGACAGACTTTCAAAGTCGCTGTATATCGTAATATTATTATATATTGATGAAATATTCCGGCTTGTCACTTTTCGCCAGTAATAATACCGTGGGAGAAAGTTGTGTGTTTTTTTGGCAAAATAGGGGAAAGTGAAACATTACTTCATTCAACCCGATTGACAGCTCCGTAAATGGAGAAAGCATCATCATCATCATCATCTTATGCTGGAAAAAGCTGGCGGAACAAGACGATCCCCCACCTCTCTGGAATGTCCACCATAACTGCCGTCTTGAGAGCATTCCTGGATAATAATAATACTCCCTTTTTATCCGTCTAACTTGCCCCCCGATTGCACACAACCTTTTAGCAGGAGTGGTGGTGGTGGTGGTTGAGTTGACAGGAGACCCTTTTAAGTTGGGAATGGCGAGGTGGTGGTCCTGGTGATGGTAGTGGTGGTGGTAGTGGTGATTGTGACAGGGCAGTATTTCATTCTCCACCTGCTGGCTCCTCTCATCCAACACTCACGATCAGTAACTGCCTGGAAGGGAGTTATTTTCTCGCTGTCACTTTCCCTTCGTGTTGAATTAGCCGTTGTCCGCTCGCCCAATTCACTGGTCTTAATTCAATGGTCTAATTTAATCAATAAATTAATGCACGTGCTTTCCCACCCTTTTCGACTACCTATATCCTCGGGAAAGCATCAGTAGTGACAGGAATCTCAAGTTCGGGAGGAATTCAAGGAGTGAATCTTGTTCTTCCTTGTTTCGCTCTCTCTCTCTTTCTCTCCCAGTGCATGATACACAGTGGAATTTATTAAATCAAGAATTCCCGAAGCACTACTCTCTCTCTCTCCCTGAAACTACACACTCCTCCAATATACGTGCATTGTGTGTGAGTTTGCTGAGTTCTCGGTTGAAACTAAAGTCGAATGAGAGAGTGGAGAAATCGGGGATCCATTTCTATAATAATGGAGGGGAATTCCATCAGCAAAAAAAGATATCAAAGGACTTCCTGCTCTAATAACTCAAAGAAGTGAAGCGTAACCAGAAACGAAGTTACTTGAGAGATATGGATAGATTGCGCGAGCAAGATATGAAATCACGTACAATTTGGCAGCCTGCTCCTGCTACAAAGGGCTCTCTCCTCCTCGGCTTCTTCCCACTCTCCCCTTCCATCTCAGCAAACAGAGGCACAGAAAAAATTTAGCGATTGCGGAGGGAACAATAGAGGCGGAGGAGGACACGACGGGACTGCTATACTGCTGCTTCTGCCGACTCCCGTCTCAGCAGCTGTTAAATATTAAGCATTTTTATCATAAGCTCCTCGTGAGACGATCATTCTCATCATCCTTTTCTTGTCGATATATATAAGACGCTCTTTTGTACCCCCCTCAGGTGGTTGTGTGTTGTGAGTTGTGCAAGTTGTGTGAAAGTTAGAGTGTTGTGTCCTCTCATCCAACTTGCCAGAGAGATATCATACAGATATATATATATAGACAGACGACAATAAAAAGAAAGTGTGGAAACCCGAATTGCTCACTTTTTTCCCCATATATTAAACTAGAGAGAACACAATAGGCTGAGTGAGAGGAGGTGGTGGTATATATAGCCTTTTCTTCTTTCGTGGCGACGACGAACAACAAGCCCCGTAGCCACTACATTCAACAAGAGAATTGAAGGTGAAAGTGAAATGTAGTTGGTGGCAAAGGTTTTTGTCAAGTATTTATTGCTTCCAACAACAACAGGACAGGAAAGAAGTCATGAATTGTGGAAAAGTGAGAGAGGGGGGGACCAGAACATAAGTAAAACGACTCCGGATACAACATACCCATATTATATTGGTCTGGTAGTCGGGTCGTAGCCGTCTATACACAATAACCATATCTGTAACGAACGGGTAGTTGTTTTTTTTCTCTTCTCTTCTTGTGACTCTGTATATAACTCTGCCAGAGCCTTTGGTTGTTGCGAGTACACAAAATGTGTGTCCCCATCCCTCGGGTTATGCGTCCTACCATTAATGTCACAAGGAAAAACTCTAACCGGCTCCACACAAACGTTTAGTGCTGTTGTATACGAGTGCGGAACGGAGGACGAGTGAAGTGACTTGAGAATTGTTATGAAACAGGCTCTTCCGCTTCCAAAAACAGGGATTCTCCCTCTACAAAAAAAAA
>JAANSN010003599.1:0-17941 GCA_036850665.1 Dicranocentrus wangi | reverse complement strand
GGTGAAGGCCGTTAGACCTGGTAAAACTTTCTCCGTCTTGCCGTCCTTCTCCAGCTCCTCCAAGTATTTCTGGTACGCCGCAAATGCCGCCCGTAAACCCAGTACATCAGCCAAGTCTTCGTTTATTGTTGTATTCAAGGCATTGTTCATCTGCACTGTCAGGTTGTTACTGATTTGATATGGGACACGGTCGTAAAATTCAGCAGTGTCATTTGCCCACTGCTCGTACATCCCCAAGCTTGTGGTGTCCCAGTGCTCCGTGGAGTTGTCCCCAAACTTGTCAAATCTTCTACCTGTTTTTACATTAACACAAAAAAAAAACGGGTCATACGATAAAAATTAGGTCCCTCCAAAAAAATTCACACGTCTGGTATTAAAATGGATTGAAGAGAGTGAATGGATATTTTAGATTTTTTATATTTTTTTACCCCTGCCGGTGATGCTATGGCCAATTTCGTGGCCAATAATAGCTCCTAGTCCCGCATAGTTCATAAACCTTGGTTAAATAATGCAAAATAAAAGATATACATTAGGATTTTGACGGCTCGCCCCCATGCCGATTATATCAAACCTGATTTGGATACAAATCATAATGCAATATGTGCTCTTTCTTACTCTGGTCGGCTTAAGTCGAACATGGGCTCTTGAAGCACTCCTGCTAGAAACACTTTTGACAATATTTTTTTTGTAAATGCATGTTATTATTAGAAAAGCATATTTAAACAAATAGAGATTTATAAGTACACCAGTTTATATTTTTGACAACTTACAAATATCGTTGGCAAAAACGGCATACGCCGCATCGCATGATCCCAGATAACGGTTCCAGGTCACGTCGAATCTGATGTTTGAGGAGGAGGAGGGGGAAGAGAACAGACATCAAAACTAATAATATTCTAGCGACCATCATTTTGCATTTGTTGGGCATTAAAATGGGTGAGGCCGAAATTTTAGTACTTTATACTTACGCACTAAACTCCCTTTTCTCCCACGCCGCTTCCAAGAGTCTAACAATCGACGACCATTTCCCAACAAATTTCCATTTGTTGGCATTCAGGAAATTGGTGACGTAAGAGACATTCTGGGACACTACTAGCCCCTCATAGAATTTTGCCAGTGAGCTAGAAGAACCCTCCTCTCGCAGCCAGTCCGGTTGTGCTAGATTAATTTTGATATCATTAATCTTGTCCTGAAGAAACTCCTTTGTGGAGGCTGTCATGTTCACGTTGTTGGCCATCATCCACGGTGGAGATTCCAGCAGCTCCAGGAAACCCTGACGAATTTCCTTCATGAGGGAACGGACACGAGGCTCGATGAGAGAACCGTCGTAGTACCGATTTAGGTAGGTTTTTCCCAGTGAGAATCCGAATATGCCTGTGGTTTTGGAGACACAAGAGGACTGTTGCTCCAGCATGGACGTGGTCTCCCCCAACAGCATCAAAGCCAAGTTGAGCTGGAGGGCGTTGACAACGTTTTGCCTTCCTTGGGGCTCCTTCCTCATTTCCAACTCGACAGCTTCCACAATCCGCAGGATGGGGAGCACCGGAAGTGCAAACACGGGAGTGCTAAACCCAGTGTCGGCAAACACTCGCTCAAAAAATTGGTTCCAATTTGTTTCAACTGCCAAGAAGGGAATACCTTTGCTTTCAAAATATTCTTCGGTTCGCTGTTGCAGCTGCGTCACTGTGAGGTCCTCCACCGGAAAATTTCCCAGCTCCCCGGTTTCACTGACAATGAGTTGGGTAATGTTGGCGGAAAGTTGCTCCAAGAATTCGTATGCCGCCTTGAGCTGATCCAGGTCAGGAGAGTGGTGCTCCCCGAGTTTCCCCATTTCAGTCATTCTACCAATTACATCGTGGAGTTCCGTGTAGCTGAATTCGCTGAAGGAGAGGCGCCCAAAGCCCAAGTTGATTAGGGTTCCGTTTGTAGAAAAATTCACAGCACCACCGGCATAGTCCAAATTAAATAAGAGTGGTTTGAATCCCTCTATTTCAAAGCGCAACTGATCCGCCACCACATCCAGCCAGGAAAAGTTGGCTGGCGGAGCCTCATTTGTGAACAGCGGCCAACCACCCTCCGACTCTAAAGCGTAGCTCATGATGCCCCTGATGTTTTCAAAATTTTGGGTGTCCTTGTTCCGGCATTGTTTATAGTATGTTTTGGCCTCATCTAGGAGAAACTCGTTGGCGTCCGTTGTCTCCTCCTCTAACAGGACTAGCAAGGGATAATACATTAAAAATATTTATTAATTATGCTGATTGAGTTTTTTTGCATACAAAATGTTCTGGTTGTGCATGTCATAATATTATTAATATCTATACATACCCATGGTGTTTTCCGCTGCATCAACACAAAGTTGGTGCCACTGATTTGAGTGTTTAGTCCGACATTTGTACACAAAGTCCAGCCAGCCCTCGGGCTCACACGGATTTGCCGACAAGTTTACTGCTGATATGATCTCCAAAGCTGCAACAAATAACAAATTCAGCAAGTTTTGATATAGATGGTGAGCAAATCAATGCTTAAATGTCGTGTTTAAATTACCACAAACAACGCTTCTTCTTGTGTCGTTTTTAAGTAGCTGTCCACATTATATTGTAATAACAATAATATATATGTTTTGTTGGCTTACCAGACTCCAAACAGCCAACGTCAAAGCAGACATCATCGTTGTTGGTGGTTTGGTTGAGGATTTTATCCACCTCGGAGGATGCTTCAAGTCCACCTGCTGCTGCAGCTACCAACCTGATATTCTCGAGTAGCTCGAGCTGCTTCCGGGTGAAACCAGCAACATTTCCTGTGGTGGTGGTGGAGTCCTTTGGAGTGAACTCCAAATATAGTCCCACCCCAAGGATGGTCAAAAGAAATACAAATAGCCCGACTAACACACTCACAACTACACTGATAATAATAGCTTTGGACCGCAGGGGAAGCAGCTTGGGGCAAGGCATTTTAAAATTTGATGTGGAACTCCAAGATGATAGCAGAAAAGGATTGCTGTGATTTGATTAAAGGTTTAGAAAATTAGACGAAATTATCGGTTTTTTGTATGGATTTTCTCGTTGAGTTCTCTCGTGTTTGCACTTTGGGAGAATTTGTAAAAAGCTTTGCGTACGTACATCAATCAATCAACTTGCAAAGCTAATCTCATTTAAACGCTAGATTTGGTCACACTGAAAAGTAGTCTGTTAAAACTGGTCGCTCGAGCAAATCTCATAATATGTATACATTCCCGGGGGTCATCTCAAGTTTGAGTGTAAGAAGATAATATGAAGAGGAATTCCCAAGATAAAAACGCATAAGAATATAAAATAATGGATTTTTTTGTAGATGACTATTTCCTGGTGCAGAAACTAGCTAGGCTTGCAAGCATCTCACAAGATCGAACAAGATATTTCGTACATGGTCAACCAACAGCAGCGGTATTTTACTCTCAAATAGAACTCTCACTTTCGCACACAGGCAAACTAAATTACTTACTAATAACTTACTAGTCAATTTCATTACTTGAACTCCTGTTTGCACTCTGTCCACAACATAGCTTTGTATGCACAACCACAAGGAAATATAATTTTGTATATTATTTTAACAAATCCCATGCAAATGCTGAAAGTCACCTCGATCGAGTAGCAACAAGGGAGATGTATATAGAATCCGCAGCAGGGATAAAGATAGAGTGTTTCAAGTAAAAGATGCCATAATATATTATGAGTCCTGCAGCAAGTTTGTGTTGTGTGTGTGCCGTGTACTTACAACGAGAAAGTGGGAGTTTTTAGCCAAGCTATAGAGAGCTCTCATTTTTAGGTACATAGTCATGCTAAATCAGCGATATAAATCTGCAAGAAAGCATATAATAATATAAAATTACGTCATCATCATCCCATTTGGTTTACTTTAAATAGTTGTGACAATTTTGCAGAATCTGGTGTGCTGCTGCTTCGATACCTATTATTATGATGATACAGAGGAGCAGGAGGCAGGGCAGCTGCAAGTTCAATTGAAAGGCATATGGAATGGACAAACGGCGACGGCGTGCGTGGGTTCATAGTACTCTTATATACCTACATAATATCATATTCCTAAAATAAGATGATAAGGATGACGACAATGAGGATGAGCGTTATGTACAGTACAGTACGTTTCTTATTTTGTCACTGTGGAACTGGAAACTGATCCAAATGACTTCGCCACTATTGGAATAGTAGGAGGTGGTCACAACTTATTACTATACTGTTCTCTTCTCCTGCCTATATCGTAAGAAGAAACGTGTGTGCAATCCCAAATTTCAACTTGATACGGTGGTCTGTATTATATTGTGTAAGTCAACACGCTCCGTGGTAAATCATCATCGCGTTAATAATAACTAGCTGAACTTTAAAATGGTCGTAAAGCCCGCTATATTTTTGTTTAGGTACTTAATTCCCATTCAATCCTTCAATTTGTTTTACTGGAGAAAGGAAAAAATCTCGTCTCACATTCTAATTTCTATTGGTAACGATATAATAATTAATATCCATATTACTAGTCTCTCCAGTAAAATTATCAATGGATACATAATATGCAAAAATGCACTGGCTAAGGAGATAATTGAGAGGATAATGCAGAATTGTTATGCAACAACGATGAGCTAGTTCAAAAGAGCTAGTCCAATTTATTTCTACCACTCCAAATGAGTATTTCCAAGTGAATAAATGCAGCCAGGCAGAGAAATGAATAATCTGTGTGTTCAGCCAGCTCGCAGTACGCATAATAATGTGCAGAAACGTGAAACTGCCTAAATAATGCTGACTAAAATAATGATGATTGACGGTATTATCATGTCGGAAGGTAGGAAGTTGGGATCATGAGCACATGATATAATACGATATTATATTTCTCATAATGGGAACATGGAAAACTGGACATTGAACCAATTCCCCACTGACAACAACTCTGTAGTTTTGCCAATTGTGATCTACCCTAATTCAGAGAAGCGTCCGATATTTGCGTCCACGCAATTAGATGGGAGCGCATATTGAGTCAATGTGATTTTCATGATGTAATAACTGGAGCTGGAGATTCAAATACCAAAAACTTTCATTAAATTTTTTGGGTTTCGGTGAAAAAAACTCATTTACTGACGGAAATGAAGGGAAAGAAAAATAATGCGTTTTTTAACGTTGACACGTCATTGATTTTGTAGAAGCAGACATTTTTCGGCATATTGCATTGTCTTGATGAGTTAAGTGAATCTGCATTTGACGATATTGTGTTTACGAATTTCTAGAAATGAAATAATTTTTTTTTGTTGGATGAGCCGTCATCTGGTGCAAATACAAGCATAAATTAATGGCAGACATGATGAAGGAGTTGCGACAAACTTTTTTTAGCAATATGACTTTTCAATTGTCTTTGAGCGGACAGACTTTGTTTTTTAAATTTTGATTGGTGCTTCATTTCAATATTAAAAAATAAACTTTACTAATTGCAAAGTAAATCAAATAGGTTTAAACGATTCCGAGAACGAAAACTACAAAAAATATTTTTGATTAAGAGCACCTTTCCGTGCTCTGCTTATCACCTACCGGCAAATTCCATGGGTACAGACGCCAAAGCAGCAGCGGTAGGATCTGCCAGAACACGACATTCCTGTTCTGTAGCATCCCTGACGAGTGTGACGTGGAAGTTGGACGGAATCGGCGCTCTCCAAATTAGAAACGATAATAAAAAATTACACACATTATGGATTATGCAATTTCGAAATAAAGTTTTGGTATTTTGTTAAGTTTCAATGGAAAGATACAAATTATATTGACTGATGACTGGTTGCGGCGGGATATTTTGTTCAACAGAGAATTCACTGGCACAGATGCCTAAAAAAGTAGCAAACAGGATAAACAGTTTCGGAGACATTTTTTCATTTTTGTCAATTACACGAGGTTACTGCTTTACAAAAGAAGGTTGTCGAGGCGCGAGGGGACAAGTTGCAAAATGCGAATGAAACTTTAGATGCATCCCAGTACACTACTGCCCAGTCTGCCTGTCTGTCTGCGCTACAACCTATATTAAATTCTGATTGCATATATACACTAGTAAGACCTACCTAACCTAAGAAATCATATAATATATTCTCTAGGTCAATGCCACCAAATGGATTTTGGGGCAACAACCCGTGCAAGTAGGTTGACGGGGCAGGTGAGGCCAACAAACAATCAATAAAAAAGTGGGTAGCATTGTCATCAGCAAGAGTATTTATAGTATGTGTGATTCTATATTAAAACACTGCCAGAGGCTTCTGAAACCATTTACACATCTGATTAGATTCACGACATAAAATTCAACTGCATCCATATCATTCCGCTTTGAAAACAGGTTGCGTCGCTTTCTCTCTCTCTGATATTAAAGCATAAATAATGTTTACTCAAACCGGTTGGTGGACGGGAGCGTGGGCTGTACGGAGAAACATTTTGTGTATTTATTTTTTTAAAGGCAAAATTGAAGTTGGTTATTATTAATATTTAAAAAAGAAATAGGTATTATTTCAAATAATTGTGTTGCAGAAATTGTATTGCTCCTATCCACTGCTGAACACATTTTACTTTATAATTTGTAGAGTTGTGAGTTTACTGAAGTTTACATCAAATGAGTATTTGCATGCCTACTATTTGTCAAGGTCAAAGTCATCGCGCGCCGCAATGTGGTATTCACGTTATCGTGTCATCTGACGGCAGTGGGATGACTGATCAAACATTGTGAAATGCAATGCAAATAAAGACATAGCACTTTTTTGTTTGTACACGTTCCCTTGCCATAATATGAATCTTGCGTATCGAAGTGGTTTGTGTTTGTATTCCTATGATGGATAAATAAAGACGTGTGATGACAAATATCAAACATTTGAGTTTTATGTTAGCATGTTGCAGCCACAAGCGGAACATTGCATTTAATGAATCCCTTCCGCGTATAACATTCATTACAAAACGTTATTAAAGACAACAATTTAAAACTTTACATGTCTGTATGAAAAAGTAATCGTATAACACAAAGTGAAATTTAAATTAAAAGCTATTATGATGACAAAAATTTATTTAGTATAGTCTATTCGTGTAAAATGTTACCATTTTGGCCATGCCACCACTCCCACCACCACATATATATTACAATTACTCTAATAAACCCGACGATCTAGTTACACGTAATCATTTTTAATATTAACTACGTTAATGAAGTTGATTTAAGCCTTTCTCTTTAAACTTTCCACAAATGCTTTCAAGTTCTTCCCAATGAATTCATTATTGTAATGATTTTGCGCCAGAGCCTCAAATTGCCGTTTATACTGCTCAATGTTGACAGGATTGGAATTTGACGAGCTAGTTGTGCGACTAACTGTCGGCTTCTTACTAACAAGAGCATTTCCATTTTGGTTGTATGGAGTACCGTTGCAAGGCTCACCGGCCTTATGCTCCTTTGTAGTTATCAATTCAGACCAACACACGTTTTCCACCCTTCCCGCATGATAATAACTGTACATGTTGTAAACTAGGGTGTCACCACATTTTCCATGAGCACCGTCCCTCCCTTTGGACCCGTCCTTCCCGTTACCACCATATTTGTGATTTAAATTGAAGTGACGCTCACAATTAGGACAAATGACTCTACAAACGCCTGGGCGCCCACCAGAGCCCCCGTCGCCACCAGTCCCACCAGACCCACCCATTTCTCCAAGGTTTCCATAAACGTCAACATGTTTACCATTGCCAGCGTTGCACACGTCGCTCAACCCGTTGCGTCCATTGCATGAGTTGGGATACTTTCTCACCTGAATGGTCCCACCTCTCCAGCCGGCGCAGTCGTCATTATTTATATTTCGAATTGCTTGCGTACCTCCTTTGGTCCCAGCAATGCCCTGCTGTCCAACCTGCCCATCCGCACCATCCCCACCGGAACAATCAACTTTTAAACTATAATGGCTACTACTCATGTTATCAGTAATTGCGTAAAAAGTTCCCCCATCGTATCCACTTGCGCCACTTTGACCTGCTGTGCTCCCACAACATGGGATTGGGTCAGCGGATTTGGGACTGAATCCACTCAAGTCAACGAGCGCATTTTGGTTTTCTACCTTCATCCTAGGCGAAATCACAACAAGATTAATGCCCGCCCCTTTCGAAATATTACTGCTTATGAAATCTCTGTCAATAAACGTTGTATCTAGGGCAAGTGCTACAATCGTTTTTATACGTAACCCCTCGTGTGCACAATTCAGACTGAAAATGTTTTTAAAGTTAAGGTAGTTGGACTTATATACAACAACACCACTTTCGTCCACAGTTCCGCAATGCGAGGGGAGAGCTAAGGTGGTGCTTAGTAGTGAATTCAAAGTTTTAAAATTTCCGTCAGGAGACAGGTTTAATGCATTTTGCAAGTCTTTTTTGCTAAATGGCGAAATCAACGGCTCAAATTTGATCCAAAATTTGTCAAAATTTTCGCTCGAATTTGAAACCGGTCTATTCGTATTGTACCATTCTTTATATCGCTTAATTTCATCATGTTGTATTTCAGCTGTTGCTAGACCCTTATACAAATGGATCATAATTCGTATAAAATCAGCTTCCATCTGAATAGCGCTAACAAGCCGATTGAAAACATTCCAATCGTAGGCCCTCCAATCAGTGCGTCCCGCATCAGCAGCAAGAAGATAGTCAAGAAAATCCACGACAGTTTTGGAGGAGTCGTAAAATTCCGAGATTTGAAGTTCAAAGTTTGGGACATTACTGATAAGGAGGTACTTTATACCTTCAAAATACCCACTAAATGTTTTTGCAGACCTCGACAAATTTTGGGAATCCTCTAGCATTTGATTAGCTGTTATTAAAAAATCATTTGCGACTCCTAGTCTATCAAAAATATCATTCGCTGATGTAACATTATTGCGCCAACTGTCTGAAATATTTAACAAGAGACTCACTAAACTGTTTTTAATTTTGGGGTACGCGCTATTGGCAATATTCTTAATTTCATTTTTGGCACCCCCCGAAATGGTCATGTTAAAATCAGAGGGAGTGCAAGCCACAAATTGCGCCTTTTTGAAAGTGGCTGTAATATTTCTTTTGTTGTATTGCATTAGTGGTATTTCATTTAATGGACCACACTCATTGGGCACACGAAATACCACAATCTGTCTTCTTGCAATAAGTGTATCCAGCAACAAATTTGCCTTTGCCAACTCGTCCTGCGTGAAACCAACATCGGGCAGTTTCGATTTTACTTCTCTAAGCGATTCTACCAGATCGCCTACAAATTCATCATCTGTGTCTTCAGCGACCTTCAATTTTGTAGAAACTAAAGTGAAACTAGTTTTAAACTTTTCGATATTCGGCACGAAGGATATCACGCTTCTCAAGGTGTCGGCAATTGCCCTACGATCTAAATTAACAATGTTGTCATGTTCTATAGCCACCAAAAATTGTACTTTCTTGAGCGAGGAGGTCACGTTGTGCATAAAGTACGAGTTTGCAATTTCAATGCAGGGTGATCGATTATCTTGAAATCCGGGATTATCGTAAAAACTGTTGCCGGTAACTTGATCATGCACCAAATCCGGATAAATTGTACCGGATGCGATCCCACTAACTATTTTCCCGTTGCAATCCTTTATTCGGTAGTTTCCCCGAGTGTGGCTGTATGACACCATGGCCTTTTCGTCGCCGGCAACAAAGTACACAAATGTGGATTTGCCCGTACCCGTCAGTCCAATGGCCATAACAGCACTTCCATCCTTGCTGTATTTAATGTACTTTGACCCTGTTTCGAACAGTTTCAGGGTTGTCCCAACTAAGTCCCTGGAGCAATCTTTGTTGACGTCTTTAGAAAGGGAAGAAACTTTAATCGTAACCTTCAAGCAATTTTTATTTGGATAAGCATGGATATTTCTGATTTGTCCACATACCGTTGGGTTTCAAGGACTGTGACTCGTTGCTGCATTTCCAGTCTTTGTTGTATATCTTGCATTTCTACAAAATAAATCCATCAACAAAGTGAGTAATAGGAAACGCGTAAAATCGGCTATAGGAATAAAACATGGATTGTATAATATGTAAATATTACCGACATTGCAGAGGAACTCGAAATTGATGAACAGGTTAACAATACTAGCAGAGCACCTACTGATGACAGCGAATCCATTATCTATAAATCATTATCCGTCAATTTATTACTTAGCAGTCGTGTTTATTTGGTGAGTTAGTGTAGTATTTAAATTAAGTTAATTAAAGTGTTAGACGAGGAAAAAGTCAATCTTCGAAATACTAACTACGGAAAGTGCAAAAAAATAAACTTCAGTATACTTTAGTAACTTTTCTTACAATTAGCCGAATTGGCCAAAGTTTGCCTACATTAGAAATGTTACGGAAACCTTTACTTACCAGCTAAATTCCAACCACATAAAAAATACTACCTTTGTAAAATAGTAAAGGGAACTCACATGCAAAAGCACTGAATGTTTTAACTCCAACTATCTTTGAACAAGTAGCACTTCCGTTGAAAAAATCTTCCTTATATACCAGATAGGATCCTACGAATTTGGGATGTTTAGTTGCTCATCCGAATGCTTGCTTATATTTCGACTATTTCGCACAGTTCATACACCTTTTATTTAATTTGAGGCTTTTCTCGGAATTCTGGACGAGAAAACTAGCATCTTGTTGACTTCCTGATCGTGAGTTTTTGATCTTGCCAAAACCGTCAACCTGTGGGGCGAAAAAACTGTTTGTCAACTCTGGTTCTTGGAAATGGGAGAGGGGACTATTCTGAGTGTTTGAAGTGTAGGCGCAGTGAACTGCAGTCAAAACTATACGGTATTTTACATATAGGTTTCGTGCATAAAACTGTTGTTAGTTTTTCGCATTATTTTAAAACATACTGTTTACTGATATAATATCTCACATGGGCGTGACTCACAATACGGAATCTTGTAGTATTAAATTCTATGAAGCCAAATGACTAAATAAAGGAGAATGAATAAATCAGCATACACTTAAAAGCTTGCAACATTCAGAAGTGCTAAATATAAAAGATACAAGAGGTATGGTCAAAACATGAGCATAATAGCATTAACAACTGAATGAAACTATGAATACGTGGCCGATACACTCTGATGTATTACATCAATGTTGGTTGACACATCGCCTAACGTAATTAGTGCAATCCCTAGAATTTCTCAATATATTTTTGAATATTATTATGACTCTTGATATTTCACACGATGTGGGATTTACTTGAGGGGTTTCTCCAAATTTTTGAGCCACAAACAAATATTGTACAGCTAGCCCTGTCAAAATATTTGGCTGTGACATTGGGATAAACTTATAAAAATGTATATTTTTTAACATTTTCCAGGGTCAATTTTACGACTGTTTTTTTTGTAACAGGTAATGTTTACTGAAATAATATTGCCATGAATTTACCATAACCGTCCAGCTGTGCCCGGAAGAACTTTTTTTTAAAAAAAGATTTTGTTCTTGGAAATCGGAAAAGGGAATGATCGGGCCCTTTGTTTGTGTATTCCGCTGTGCATTTTGGTTTGCTCAACCCAGAGGGGTGTGATTTGTATGTTTTATCTTATGCCTGAAATTCATAACGGGGTTCCTCATTGCTTTTAGGTTACTATTTGCCAAAGTAGTATTTCATATGCGTGTGAAAGTGTGGCTCGATCAGAATAGGATTTTTGTAGTAATAAATTCGGCAAAGCCATATGAGCAAATAAAGGAGAATGCACAAATACAAATAAGTATGCAATGAATGCCAAGTATATAAAGGTGGGATCAAACCTTTCAACATTTGCCCACAGTTACCGCACGGTGGTTCAAAACAACCAAAAGGCCTTGAATAAATTTGTAAAACTCATTAAATAATTATCATGGGGCAAGTGTCACCAAGTGTAATGCAAACCCGTAGAATAAAATCAGCCGGCACTATAAGCGGTATTATGAGCACATACCACATCATGTTGGCATATCAACTAATTAATTTCACTAACACCTTCCGCTGTTTTCACTTTTTCAGAGTCAACATTTTGGCCAACACAGGTGTACAAGACAAGTTTCTTTGAGTGTTTGTTAAAAATATTATATTCATCAGCAAACATAGTAATACAATATCCGTCAGTGAGATTTAAATAAAATTAACCACAAGACTATTCAACACAAGACAAGCTTCAGCAAAAATGAATGCTTTAATCATATGCTTCGCTGGAAATTAATTTGCAAATTTACCCTTACATCCTTCCTGTCATAAATTTTGAAATGTAGTCTACTGTAATCTATTTTAGACAGATTTAATGATTAACAATACATTTCAGCTTGGCATGTCCCAACTAAAATTCATTTTTCAATAATGTAAATGTTTTACCATTATCAAAGCATTAAGAATTTCAATAATGACTTATCTACCAAATAAAATACAACATGGCTCAAAGTAGCGTAGCAAAGTAGTTCCAATTACCAATTTTGAAATATACTATCATTTCGCTAAACTGCAACCATAGAAAGTACCATCTTGCATTGAAGAAAAGCTGATGTGTCTGTGTGAGAAAAGCCCACGACCTCTGCACCGGTTATCTCTAGCCCCCCCAACAATTACTCTTTGCTTTGCCTTTTAGAGGTAAACAAATACAATTATCACTACTTTAAAATAGCACTGGAGAAATATTTCGGCAGTAATGAACGAATCTGTGAACAAAATGAAAATCATAGCATCTTCGGCATCGGCATTGCAATTAGGTAAATAGAAATCTATTTATGACGCAGGTGAATAGTGGGAGTAAACTGCCTCCTTCCTGACCTGCTACCCATACCTGGAGCGAAACCTCTCCCTCCTTCTTCTGTCCCACCACCCAACACACGTTGTAAATCCATAAGAGGAGCAAATGTAGTTTTGCTTCAGAGGAAAAGTCCCGTGATGACAATGACGGTCAAATTATGAATGCAGGAATTACTCGTTTCATTTTGAAATCAAAGAGCTAGGGACGACGGAAACAATGTTTTGTCAGTTGGGAACTTAAGTTAAGTTACTTACCAGCTAAAAATTTCAACCGATTCGGTCAGACAATATTTTTGCAAAATAGTATGAGGGCAGTCACAACCAAAAGCACTGGATGTTACCGCTTCACGATGTATTTGCGGGCAAGTGGGCTACATTTTGCTTATATACCTGATCAAATCCAAACAATTTCCGATATATTTAGATGGTCCTCCCTCTGAATGTTTTTTTTATTAAATACTTCGACTCATCATGCATGGTTCATGCATGAATAAATATTTATTAGCTCAGGAATAAATTGTGAAGCCATTTTACAAAAACTGTGTTATTGTTTTACGACCAGTTGAGTTCATTTTTTAATTCTAAGTATATAATAATGTCACGAAAATATTACAACTAAAAAACTGCCTGCCTGTTTTTTAGTCCAACTACAAATTATCCGACAATTAAAACAGTGGAACTTTGGTAGAGCAATAATATATGATGATGTGATACAGTTTATCATAGGTAGTATGATAAGTTGAACAATTCGGAAAATAATAAAACAACAAAGTAAGTTAACCTTAGCCTGAAGTAATAGACTCACAAGGATTAAAATTTAAAATTGGCCCATCAGTAAGAAACACCTCCCGTTTTGCATTGCATTTTTGCATTCCGAAATCCCGTTATGTGCGACCTCCTGTACAGCAGTAGCAATTACCACCTCGCACCGACGCAAAGCTGTGTCTGGCGTTGGTCCGCCCGCGAGAGGTGCACCAGGTATCTCTCGTTTCCCAATCGTTGTGCCAACAGTTACTGCCACTTGCGCCTGTGTTTCAGGAGCAAATAAAAATCATAATATAAACCTTGTTTTAAATTTTTTACACACTTTACGAATAATTGAGCAACGTAAGCAATAGATTTAAGAACGCAAAAAATAATAAATAAATAAATAGGGCATACCTGACTCCTCATTACAAGTCAATGGAGGAATCATTTTAATTATTCCACCTAACAACTCTGCCAGATTTCCAAGCCCTCCGAGACCTCCGCCTTCGCCCGCCCCTCCTCCTCCTCTTCCCCCTCCTGGCTGGCAAGCCAAGGTTAATGGCGCATAATAGGAGGCGGCGGCGATAATGGCCCACGACATGAGTGTCACAATTGCTGCTTTCATTTTGTAAACAAAAGGTGTTGAAAAAGACGAAAATTCGAAAGGGGTTGTTGTAAGTAGCGTGTGTGTAGGTGGTGCACTTGCTATGAAACCTTTTAATATATAGAGGATCCTCACAACTTGGAGTTACTAATCTGCGTTTAGAGAGAATTTAATATAATTTGGATCACTATATTTAAACTCCCAATCGAGAAAGGTCTAGATGGGGCTTGAAATCAAAATGATATGAAACAAGTTATTCAGGAAAGGCAACCCAGTAAAACAAAAAAAAACCTAATGTTACAACATCGCGCCGTTTTGATAAACTACCTATTTGATTGAAAAATCCTCCTTATATATCTGATTCGAATCTACGATTTTCCGATATTTTAGTAGTCATTTGAATGTTTTTTTTTTCAATTTTAGCATAATGACTATGATGACTCGTAGTGATAGTTCAAAAATTAGTATTTTGGGTTTTGGGTCACAAAAAAACTAATTGGGTTAATCTTCTTGTTTGACTGGGTGGTTCGGCTTTTGCCTCTTTTGCGTATCAAAACGTGTAGGTAAAATCCGTTAATAATGTGTAATGTTGCGCATAAAAAAAACTTGTAGGCGTTGTGCACTACTTACTTGTTCAGACAATGTTGATTCATTGATTCATATATATAATATAATAATTGACGCGTGACTCATATAATCCAGTAATTTTGTTGGAAAGTGGGCCCTGCCTGCCACATTTGAGCAAATATATGTCAAATCAAAAATTATAAAAACACGCATGCAATGATTATATATATACCAAGTGAGGCGCCTTATTATTAACGCGTGGTATTAACCCATATTAAGGTTAGCCGCAAATAAGGGAAGTGGACTTTAAAGAGAAAAACGTGTAATGTCAGACTCATTAAGCATTTTTGTCACGCTTTGTATTCTGACAATTCCTTCACATTCCCACCACCCCAGTGCAGCCTGTGCTGTACCACTACGGACCCGACACAGATTTTGGTTTGATGATGTACTAAGAGCCATTCCAAAGCGAAGTCATCTCGAGGACTTCCGACGACCTTCATTCTGCAAGTTGTGTCAATTAGGAAGGGATTAAGGAATTAGTGAATATTCGAAAATAAAAGTGGAGCTCCTCCAGCAGCAAAAATACTTAATATAATATATAAGACTTTTTCTCCGTTGATTTTCACCGGACGACTGAAGGTATGACACACTACACTGGAGTATATTTCGTCAAAAATCTAGAAAGGTTTATTTGGAAAATCAAATGTTTGGGATCATGCTTGATTCCCATTTAAAATAACTTGCTGTTTTCGTACTGCGTGCCAAATGAAATTCAGTCAGTTCTGAAGATAAAATTGCGTGACAATTTTGTAAAAATGATTTTCACGTTCAAGTTTGTGTTGGGTTTTTATTTTAAATTAGTACACAAGTACATTTTGGTATATATTTTGAAGTTGATTAATTTTATAAAACTACATGGGAGGGGGCAGAACTATATAAAAAACCAAAAGCTGGGCTCATTGCGATGATGACTTACACTTAATTCTTCATATTGTTTGCCATTTTGCAATCAGCTAGCGAGCTAACCTCAAAACCACCCTTTTCTTCTTCCCTTACGCAAACTGAATCAGGAAACTTTGAATCTGGAAAGGATTGAAGGATGCTCTAAATCCTCGCCCCTCTATTGTCACCTCATCGCCAGGAACCTCCAACCCATTGCATTTGACCACTTTGGTTGGGACAAAGCCAAGGCTAATCCTAGAATATTAAAATAAACATGGACGGAAATATTAATTTAGTGCCTGAATTGAGAATTCACAAGGAAAAGGTCAAGAATTATTTTTTTTGTACAGCGTATTCTCCGCATTTCCTCCGTGAGACTCGTACAGCCGAACGCAAATCATTTTGCTCTGCTCGCCAGCCACTTTTACCGCCTCCACAATCACGGCATCATTGTTTGTGGTGACCCAACCCGATGGAAGTCTAAAAACATTTTCATAATAACATTTTAGATATAAATATTTGGAATACATGAAACATTGTGGGATTAATGCAATTGTACGTTGTGTCGCTCAAGTTTGTTGCGAGGAGCGGCACATTGTTGGAGCCCAGCAAGTTGAGCTCGTACGCCCTCTGAATGACGTCCGCCTCTTGGAAGGAGCCCTCGTGGGGCAGAACCGCGTAGTACATGAAGTGCTTGCCCATGTCGCAAGTGGCATCCGGGTTTTTGGGGGATTTCAGCAGGGATATTTGCACCACGTTGTCACGAGCGTGAAACCCATATTTGCTAACCGCAAAAAAACAAAAAGCAATTTTGAGTTTAAAATTTGCAAAATAATAAAATAATAAGAATAAGAACTCAAAATTAAAGCAGATGGATTGGTACTACCAGTCGGTAATGATGGTGACCCCTTTGTCGGGCTGAGAGATGTCCATCCATCTTTTGACAATTAAATTATATGAAACAAACCGCTAAAGATCATTTTTAAACTCAAATATTTTGAACTCTAGGTCTTTTGGGATGCCCTTCTTTTTGTAACTTACTTATGCCCGCAAACCTCGTATTTGGCCATGTCCCACGAGGTGTTGATGTGAGTGGGCCGCTTGACGTGACCATACTGGATCTCATACGTGGCCTCTCTTGCCAGCACATCCAGCGGGAACTCGACCTTGAGTAACTTGTGATCCTCTTTCCAGTCGACAATGACGTAGCTACAAAATTATTATCCGCAGTTAAAGCTGCAATTTTCAATCTTCGACAAAGGGCCATAAATGAAAATAAATAATGAGACATCAATTTTTTTAAAAATTTACTATTCAATCATGGGGGAGTTGGCACGCATGATGGTGTATCGCTCCAGGGAGCTCCCAGCTCCGAAGGAAGCCTTCCATTTGTACACGCCCACAATCGGGCCGGCCGCAATGAGCTGCATGGGAATGGAGTCGGACGACTCGAGTTCCCGTCTTGTCTCAAGATGATAGTCAGCAATATCCCTACAGAGAATCAAAATATAAAAAATTACTTCAATGACAAAGATTGAGACACGAGGAAGGTGTTAAGAGAAATTAATGACGAAACCGGAGCCTTTTTCACCCTTACCAAGCGTCCCAATACATGGGAACATCATCATAGAAATAAAACATGGCGGGTTGGACGCCCTTGTCCAGGTAATCCTTGTAAACTGGCTTGTCGTTGAAGTATAGCTTCTCGTAGGGTCGTCCCGCCGTCGCAACTTCTAGCCGGATCAGTCCGTTACTAAAGGTTCCGGTTCCAGCCTCAGGTGTATTTGCTATAGAAAAGCAGACGAAGAAGAAGGAAAAAATGAATTAATTTTTTTTGTCATCCCCCGTTTTTCTTAATTCATAGATACCTTGATAGGTAACAGCGGTGGTTGGGGGAAGGGCTTGGAACGAGGTGTACCCATTCGGGCGAACCTTGACCAGTGCAGCATGGAACGAATGTGGTACCCTGAATCTCCCTTGAGTCTCCCCCTCAAAGGGCGCACTGTCCAAGACCACCTCTTGCACGTTCGGCCCTGGCGGAACGGTAACGCTGTCCGGCTTCATGAAAACCACTGCGTTCACTTCCCAGGGAAGCGGGTTGAGCAAGGCCCGGGACGAGCCGGATCCAAGAATTCTGGTGTCGTACAGATTCCGAAGGGTTATCACCGGGGTGAACACATCCCTCTCGTAAATCTCCCAGGCGTCCTCGGCCGCAAACTGGATGCACGAGCCGGGAAGCACGTCGTGAAACTGGTTGAGGAGGAGATTTTGCCAGGCGGT
>JAANSN010003598.1:0-17949 GCA_036850665.1 Dicranocentrus wangi | reverse complement strand
TGGTTATTGCAACTATACACTTTTTCAAGTATTGGATATTGCAACTATACACTTTTTCAAGTATTTGGTGTTGCAACTATATACTTTTGCAAGTTCTGGGTATTGCATTTAAGCAGGCGATATGCTCCATAGCACACAGGGGGTATTAATATTCATTTCTATTTGTAATATCACAAAGTGCAAATGAACAGATCAGATAGAACAAACTGGGTCGGACGTGACCACACTGGCTGATCTTTTCATGTTTTTATATGCACTTCTTGTTTTTCTTGGGATTAAGTTATTATAAACCAATTTCCATGAAGTGTCATGACCTCATTTATTGTTAAAACAGATTCATGTGACGTATTTTTCATGTAACTAAAAATGTAGTAAATTCATTCTCAAGCAAGAGACAATACATCTAAAACCACATTCATCCTATATTATCAACAATATTATATTCATACCAAGGTAGTAGTCCAGAAAATCTAGATCTATTTAACGATTGGAAAAATAGCTTTGAAAGCACCAGTGTACTTGCACTGGTGTGGATTAAGCGATTGGATTACAGTCATTAATTATGCACTCAATAAAATATGCATCTGCAAACTCCAACTTCTCATTTCTTCAATTTTTGCTGTGCATTGAAAAGTACATCCTTTTTATTAAGCCAAGAATTAAGCAAATGGCAATTTTCTTGAAATTGTAGCGACAAAAACGGACAACTGCCTATCTTACAATATTTAAACAAAGGAAACATTCTATACCTTGTCATTACTTTTCCTTCTTGTTTTGTTAGTAAGGAATAAGGAACGTCATAATGGAATATAACTATATAAATAATTTATCATATCATGATACACCATGCCCTTGCACGTGTGAGACACTGATCATAAACTTGCACATGCCGACACATTTATTATCTTCCAGTAACACTTATATATTCGTTTTGTCAATTATTATTAGTCTACGTGTTTGTGTGACAAAAACCATCCACGCCACAAGATGTTCGTAACATTATTATTTTACTCATTATAGCTGATACCTATATTACTGATAGATTCATGTATTTAGTTAGTTAAGTTATACAAGTCATGACCACTGTCTTGACGAAAACCCATGGCACGTTATTCAAATATTGTTATTGTTATTCAATGGTGTAGAACATTATGGTGTGTCAGTCCAAGAACAGGGTTACTGAAATACGCGTGTGTCCGGTTGTATGCCATAATGACATCGTTCAAATTCCATGTAAACCCATAATTACGATTAATTCTGTCGGCTACTTGTAACAACAAAATTTCTTTTCGAGTATAAAAATCAATGTTAAACAGTACAATTTTTCTCTTGTCGTAATCACGCTTCACTCCTGATCCTTTTATTTGCCTACATTGCCACCATTGCCTACAAGTGCAGATCACATCGCGATCCACAGTCAATTTTAGCATTCCATTTACATTCAGACGCTTACATATTTACTACACTATAAGTAACTGAAAGGAAACATTGCTTGTCACTCATCAAATCAGCGAAATTGTAGAAAGCAGCACATTTGCTTGTAACCAATTAAGCCAATTCTTACTGCTACCAGATTACTATAGTTTACATTGAACGATATATCATGCCTGATTCACCATATCATCCAAGTATTTGCCACATATATACGTGGAAGCAAGGATACGCAAATTTTTTACTAATAATTATACTCCGGAATGTATGATGCAGGTAAATCTTGATCAGGATAAATGCATTCGTAAGTTATTAGTCATATCTTATGTAAATCAGGTTCTATTACTGCTTTCGTCCACATTGAGCGTAATCTATTACAAATTGTGCATGGACTAACCTATCAACAATTCATTAGCGCCAATGCCCTAAGGACTGAATCAGAGAATAGCTATTAATATCTGATTATGTTGTTTGTGCACGTTAGGCATAAACATCTGGGTCAAACTCGGTCACACTAGTTTACTGATGCGTGTTGTTTGTGCATGATGATGTAATCGTAAGGTACATGGGCTTTTAAGTTCGTAGAATCTTAATGCTATTTTCGTGATATCCCAACCCAATACAACTCAATCCTAGTTACATGAATACATCATCCTATATCACACATGACTACGTCAAAGAAGTGACGTATGCGTCAATCTCTTGGAAGGCATAAAAGTAATACCGACGACGACAAGAATATCGATCTTCCACTGGATGTTATCGTCGACATCTGGAGCGGGATATTCCATCGACTACTAACAACGATGACAGACCAAGACAGTCGTACTTTATAATGACTTGGTGAAAGCTGAAGGAAAGCTCATATCATTTATTCAACGGACCACCTTCCCCGAATTGACAGAAAAGATTGATCAAGTTTTTGAAAATAAATCCTTAAAAATGTTGAGGTCATTAGACCCATTCCTGGATGAATCATCCGTAATCCGTGTCGGCGACCGGTTCCAGAATGCTGCACTACCATTTTCTGCCCGCCATCCAGCAACTGTACCCGGCACTCACGACCTCATCCGTTTCCTAATCATGGAGAAACATGTTGCCCTCATGCATGCAGGAAGACGGACCATCCTCAACGAACACCGTCAAAAGATGTGGATTCTAAATGTGACTAAGAGAATAAAATCCGTCATTGATAAATACTTAATTTGTTATCGCTACCACGCTCAACTTGGCGCTCAACTTATGGGTCGGCTACCATCTGCAAGAGCCAATTTCATTCGGCCCTTTTCACACACTGACGTGGATTTTGCGGGCCCTTACCAAGCCCGCAATTTTACTGGACGAGGTGGACCATTGAAAACGTGGATCTGCCTATTCACCTGCATGGCAACTTGAGCCATCCACCTAGAACTGGTATCATCATTATCTTCCGCGGGGATTCCTGTTAACATTACATCACTTCATATCAAGAAGAGGGAAACCTACGGATATGTACAGCGATAATGGAACTAACTTCATTGGAGCTAAGCACCACCTGACTGACCACCTAGAACACCTTCACGAAGCTTTAAAGCCCAACCTATTAACAAATCATTATCGTCAAAGTATCGAAATGGAACCATACATTGAATAAATTTCGAAACTAAATATTTTCAACGAATTACATTTTAGTTGAAAGTTGTTTGTACTGCTACCGGAGGTGATTGCAATATTCCTTTATGTACTTAGTATTAAATCGTTATATTTGTATTAGGTTACCATGACTAGAAAATAAATGTAAGCGCTTAGCGAATTGCTTTAGTTAAACGATTCAATAAACTACAATGTAATACAATCAGCTTACAGGTTTAATTAACCTAAACATTAGTTGTTGTTTCCGCAGGAAATGCATGAGGTATGAAATGTATTTAAATTAATCACCATGAATTTATTCTATAGGGTCCTATATAATGGCTGTCTATGTATCTGTCTGTCTACCGATTCTATTTATTGCTGCTCATCCGTGTCAAAATGTAACCCCAATGTTTCCAATTTTTCATCCAAAACAGGTATCAGCAGAGAAAATGTCTGAAGGATTCAGCAAGGATCAGCATAAAATCCCTGATCCAGCTTTTTCCCTGGGATTCAAAGATTTTCAAAAATCCCTGGAGCGGCTCTGTTGTGTTTAAGCGTGTTTTTCAGCCCGAATCAGTTAGCATTTGCAAAGACACATCTTGAGAAATGATCGCAAACTAGCAACGATTATAAGAATTCTCTAGTGTAACCGATAAGCAAGAAAGCAGATCGACCCATGATGTTCAGAAATTAACGCATGAGGTAGAATAAAGATCGCTCAACGCCATTTATCGCAGCGACTATGCAGGCGATGATTTTCATTATGCTTGATCCCAACGTAATGGACCGAATATAGTCGTCAAGACAAGCTTGCTAATAATGTGTTACCTTTCTTGATTGGTTTATGAATGAATTATCAAATCAAGTAATTAAATTACTACGAACTAATAATAAAATTGCTCAAATTGGTGGTTGAATATAGTAATGAAATGCACACGGGACAAATGCAAGTTGGCAATACTTTTGGCTTTAAACCGCTACACACTTATCCCAAAAATCCTAGTTGCATACGAAGATAGATCAACGCTACTAATTCCATGAAAATGATTTTTGTATTTTTATAGGCCTAGCTTAATGTAATATAGCTTACTTATTTACTATATGTGCTGGGATCCGGGGTGAGTCGAAATTAAACTTGAAGTTTTAAAGTAAGGACACACTTTTCCTGTTGCTAATTTGTCTTGGGGTTTCAATTTCATCTATAACTTTCAGTCAATAAATTTTCAATAAATTGATTGAACTCCCCATGATAAAATAATGGAGGCTTTCCTACTTGAAAACCGCAATTTTCGAAACTGAATGCACCAGTATTGACTAAATGCATTCTTCGTGTCCATCGAGAACTATTTCATTGTCGCAATATTAATTTTCGCTCACAAGACATGAAAGGCATATCCCCACAGAATCCTGGCTGTACTCTACGCTTGCATCACTCTGAGTATCATGCATCGTGAGCCGGACTGAGAGAGCTTTCCTTCAACAGGAATGCTCGTTTCCTTCCTTGTGAGTAAAAATTCAATATCGCAAAATACCATTACAGCCGCTCAAAATACAAATTACTTAAATGATATTAGCTTAGCGCCTCAATTATTATATTTCTAGACCCAACTAACTTCTGGAAGATGCGAAGTAAATGAGCTTTGCTTTTTAACTTATCAGACTTCAGCAGAGGATGGATTGCATTGCGTGTTGCTGTCCCGTTGCTGTTGCGTGGATCTCGTTCGGGTAGATCCTCCATAGTTTAAATGATGAGATATCAAACTAAACTATCGACGTCAACTTCCTCATCCCAGTGGTTTACTGAAAACATTCGCTGAAGGCATGTTGAAAGGGTTTACCCACTCACCACCCATTGCGTCGCTCATCTCATGTCACTTGCGCCTACACAACTAGTAAAAGTAGGTAGTTTTTAGAATTATTATTACCAATTCCCATTCACGTGCACAATTCAATTTTAAAAAGGAAAATATTTACACGAATCAGTCTGCAGATGTCATAATCAACTGGATTGCCAGCTTGCTCCTCTCCATCCTCCTCCTTCCTGTGTACGTGTGTCGTCTTTTGTGACGAGACTGTTTTTGACCAAATTAGCAATATTCAGTTATTAATATTTTAACAACTATCACATGCTTATGTACGACGATTGGCCATATAAAATAAAATCATTTCAAAATCAGTTCTTTCAACTTACCAAATATTTTTGCTGATGTTAGTAATCGCAACTAAATGCTGGTTCCGGTAGCATCTCAAGATTTTCCAACCTCCAGCAATTAAACTGTAATAACTTTTATATTTTCGTGAGCTTTGTGTTCAACAAAGCGTTAAAACTAACTGACAGGAATATTTGCTAACTAAAGGAAACAGGAACAGGAAAGCGTGCACAAAAATAGTTTTGTTTGTCAGCTTCCACAACGAGTACACATCCGTGCAGAGAAATAGTAAACTTAGTAATACTGCTATCCTACTCCACTCCGTTTTGACTGTGCTGCATATATTACAATTCAATATAGAGTAGCAAAAATAAAAACCCATTTCATATTCATTATGACCCTAGTCTTGTCACAGTCGGGCTCATCATTAATAGTCCTCATTAGCCACTAATGAGGTAGATTATGTAGCACATCACATTCACAGCACGAGTTCGCATTGACATTTTGTGAAATACTGCGATATTATTAGACTACTGCATTCAAAGCACATAATAGTGAGCAAGTAAGGCATATTGTTCTCAATTATGCTCAACAAGCACGTGTATCAGGACTATCAGGAGGTACAAATCCAGCTTACACTCGCCTTTGCTTTTAATATTATTAGTCAACAAATTCCTTTTCTTCTCGTAATTTTCTGGTCCCATGCATGCATAAATCATGTCCCTGCAGGGTAGTTGATGATGTGCACTAATGGCAAGATAGTCGTGCGTGAGTGGATAAACCCATCCACTATTATTTTTGTACCGCATTTATAAACCAAGCATGCTAGTGAAATGAATTGTGACATGTGACATTGGGTGAACGAACTGAAGACTACACCATAATATTTTTATGCATGCAGCTTGGAGTGAAAAATGCATGCCTGTGCATCTGCACTGCACTCTAGTAAAAGCAGAATATTTCCAAGGGTAGCTTCATTCACTCTTCACAACAACATAGGTAAGCTAATGACATGATAACGAGGTTGTGAATCCAATGTATTTTTAGTAAGTTTCGTAAGAGATTTTTCAACATAATTAATAAGTAAAGGTCCATTAAAGGTTTTTCTACTTTTTCATAAACACCTCAACTCAGCATGAATTCACCTCCCTGTAGTTTGCACAAATACATTAGGGTAATAATCTTTTATTTTTATCTTCAATCTGATGAATATCAATATTTTTGATTGGAAGCTCGACATCAATAAAACAGTTAAATTTATCAAAACTGTTCTCGAAACCCTTTCAAAAACCAAACTTGGTGATAATTTTATTTGAGACCCGCAAGTACTAATCACACTTGACAAAAGAAACTGCATGGAGTTACTGGGTTACCTCTCCACTTTGTCGCATTTTTGAACCCCACTTTTTCATCTGACTAACGGGGGAATCCGTACCTAGTTTCAGATTTCCCATTGTGAATCTACAGACAGAAAGTGGTAAAAAGAGAAGGCCAGTGAAGTTTGAGTCCGTATTAATTGCGTAATCCTAAAATAGATTTTTTTATATTTGAACTCCATTCCTCGCACATATCTTTCTTGCTTCCAAAGGAACCGCAAACTTGCTAATCCTAAAGATGGTTCTACGAAAGCAGTTGCCAGTCCAATTTCCAAATGCCAATATGACAATGGAGTAGCCACACAATATTGTCCGGACCACGTTCCACGAGTTGGAGGGGGGGTCCCGACGGAGTCCAGGGATGTTCAAATTCCGCTCATGGAAGGCTCGCTCATATAATAACCCGTTTCAAGCTTGCTCGGTCCCCAGCACCCAAAACTTGTTCCCTTGCAAATGCAAAGGGTGGCTCGCATCCAGGTTATTAATAACGAGCTGGATCACCTCCACTGGAATGGAGTTTGGAATCGTCGCAAGTAATCCGGAATGGGGTCTCCCCTTCGAGCCCGAAAACCCGCAGGAAGCCCACTCGCTCCCGTGTTGTACGCCGCCCCGTTTACGTGCCCCAGGAATCTGTTGGATTGACCCAGGTGGAACTGGGCGTTGAACACGATTTCCCTGTCATAATATGCTTAGGCGTTGCGTAGCGTATCATTCTGAACAATGTATAGTTAGCAATAATAATCCACTTACGCTTAGTTAGTTAGTGGCAGTGCTTTGTATGTTGTCTCTCTAAATATAATTTTTCGTTCAATTATTTACACTTTCACCCAGGAGTTTTGACATCAAGGATTGAAGTGGGCAAATAATGTAATAGGCGGACCGACCCACCTTTCAGAATCAGATATCCTGATTGACACGCAAGAACGTGAATAAACGTCAACCTTCATCGAAACTGTTTGTGAGTTTGGTTTGGCTTGAGCTCAAATAGTGAGCTAAGGCAGATTGGAATTCGGCATGTTTTTCATTAGTTTCAATAATTTGCAATGACAATTGTGCAATCCATTTTCTATATTAACATGCTTATTCTGCAAAATACGTGATGACGACCAAACTCCCCACTCCAAATGTCAACAATTTGTAACGTCCGTGCTTGTGACTTGTTGAACCTGGTAAATACAGTAGTAGTAGCGATAAATTGATAATCTTTTATTATGGAAAGTATGATGTCGATCTTGTCAATCATAAACGGCGATGATGGCGCAGTCACCTGCCTTCCAATCAGAACGACATTTGTCCGCAAATATTTTTAAGCGTTTTTGTTGCAATGAACATTCGCAAATGTATGACTGGTACAGGAATTAGAATTGGCATAAATATGGTTCTGCGTAAGATGAATAATGACATAAAGCTCATGCTTGACCCAATATTTCTGATGCAATTGCACACAACAAATCCAAGTAATCTATTATTATGATTATGATAGAATTGTCTACTGCTACTAGTTGAAAGCTAAAATAGCATCAATGAAAATAAAAATGATTTTTGGAAATCTGTTCTCTTTTGGTTGTCTGATTGCTAGCAGTTTGATTGAGATGGCTGGATGCAAGGAATTGACCTTACGTCCTACGCATGAGAAAGATGACAGGCATTTTATATAACATATTGCATCACCATACTGAATAGCGGGGGCAGTGTTAACGTGTCCATGATTAATGTCAAAATAAGGAATTTAAAATCGAGGTACCAATGAAATTACTGAAGGGATTGAACATTGAAAGGGAAATTTGTGAAGCTAATCCGTGGGATTTTATGAGATATTTCCACCAATGGAAATTTATAATAGCATGCAATCGTGGCAAAATTTGTATGAAATCAATCCAATTGAACTGTATATCGTAATGCGTTAAATCATGTTTATTGAAGTGATTGTTTATTACAAAAATCAATATACATCCAAATAATGATCGATACACACCTACTACTATGAACTATCTACACCATAATAAACAATAAGTGTATTCACTCACTTTTTTTACAAAATCATTCCATTAAGCATTCTGGCGTAATTCAATTGAAACAGTAACGCTAAATCTAGCTAAAGCTATACTAATCTTTTCTGTTCATGACAGCCCGGACGGACATGATAGCCCCGACGTCCGGACAAAAATAATCATTTTAGCATGATCCATAGCTGCCTCATAATATGTGACAATTCACTATGTACTTCACCAACTTCAGTCATTTAACACAGGTTAAAAATACACTAGCTTTAAAATCTGCTACTTTACCATGACCTATATACCAGTCTATATTTATCATGTTAAACAACAACAACGTCACACGGAAGGACATCGTGAGAAAACGCAGGATGTCACTACTCGACTCGTTATGTCCCACACATCAACAACGACCTTTGCTTAAATTAACGACGATTAACGATGTAATTTTAATTATCCACATACAAATAAACTATGAAATCTGGACATCTGCATGGTATTTACCTTATATACAGACACGTATTTTTTGGATGGATTGTTGAGTAGAAGGCTTTTAAAAATATAGCACTACACGAAGAAGTGCTTAAAATTACGGTATGTGTCCTTACATGCCTATACAAATAAACAGCATAACGGGTGTTTTGATTAGGGTCAAGTAATAACTCTCAAATGAAACCAAAAGTAAAAAGTAAAACATTATAAAGTGCAAACGCTATAACCATTCCAAAAATTCTAGATGTAAAAATAATATCATCATCATCTTGGGGGAAATTGGCTCCACCGACAGAACCAAGTGGTGACGGGAGCCCTATCTGTTTCCTGGACCTTTAGTGACGGTCCTTTGACCCCAGTAAATGTTGGAGATACAGAGCGAAGCTTGAGTGCTTTTCGATGAATGCATGCTCCTGTATCTCCAAACATGGGAAAAGCCTTTTGCTTGTAATTTTGAGTGGTGGTAGTAGTGAAACCGGGACTGGTAGTGATCATGAGCAGAGCTGCTGCTGCGGCAGCAATAATTTAACTAGTTTTCAGTAGTGTTTTGAGCTTGAGAGCTCAGTATTTTGTTTCCTTTAATTAACCTCCTCAGAATGAGGAGGATCTTGTGATTAAAAATTATAATTGATAACAAGAGTTTTGTTGTTCAAATATCTACTCAGTTTAGTGGTTTATTTATTACGACGAGTGGCATCGGGCGTAATAGGAATAGGACCACTAAGACCACCTTTGGAAGACGGCGGACGGCCGTGAACGTATTTTTACATACTTTCGGGTGACCTCCCTATCTAGTGGTGCGACGTAGCATCTTCTGTGTTATTTTTCCGTGGAGAGTGACTTTTAAAACTCATTTATTTCAAACATCATATGGGGATAAGTTTATTTATATCCCAAATAACCTGGCTCTTACATACATCTACGTTTAAGATACACCTAGTCATTCAAAATACATTTTATAAACGAGCTAGCCATCATTATCAAACAATGCCAATCACGGATTACAACTTTTTCATATCCTGGATAAATTAGTTTCAGCTTATAAAAATACGCAAATTGCATTGTACATATAATACATTTGCGATTGATACCTACGTTAGTAATTACTACCGGGCTTTAAGTCCATTTATGTGACGACTCTGGCGGATCTAATGAATAACGTGAATAGAGGATAGAGCCCCACAACACACCGTCGGAGTCTATGTATGTACTACGTACTAGCGTAAGTCGTAGCCTACATTACTATTTCATTTAAAACCACACATCACACTACTGAACTCCATATTATTATTGCCGGCCACAGGGCAGTGCCAGTTCAATGTGTGCTCATAATGTAGTTAGTCAGATAGAAAGCCAAGTACAGCGACATCGTCATCACGATTTTGCGGTACATCTATTAACAATTTGCATCACATCAGGAGTTCCAACGTAGGATATGAAATTACTCACAAACATACTCTTAAGCAAGGAAGTTTTACCGGCCAGCTTAATGGCAAACAATCGAATATTAAAAAAAACTTGAAGAGGAACATAATTTTGTGTAACCTACGTGACGGATGACCACATACAAAATGACCATACACGTGTAAACCACACAAGCAATATATTATAGACGAGGATGACCTTAATTCCAAACCACTTTAATTATTCTGAGTAATTAATGTCTCATCCGGATCCAGGAAATATTCCAAACTGATGACCAGACCGAGAGAACGATATTACGAACGACAAAATTTCATAACTACCTAAATGATGGCTAATAGCAAAATAACAGCTAAGAATATCAAGATAATTAATTACATTACAATATAATTAACGTATACAAAATATGTATAAAAGTAACCAACCCGAGTTATATGACCCGAATGATTACACATGCACATTAACCAGATTACATTACTCACACTTTATAGTCAATTGATGAATGTAGATCACACAAACACAAATGACACGTAACCTCTCCCTCATAGCACAAAGTAGCGCAGCTACGCAAAATATCACACATTCCCACTTTCCGCTTATCCGATCAAAATTGCTAAAAAAAAGTTAAAATCCTAACTCATCAAAAAACTAGAAGGACGCATGACATTATTTACGCATGTCAGTAAAGTGCATTTCCTTGCATCATCAGGACAAATATCGTGGTTACTGCAATAAATGCACGTTACGCTTCCAGGCGTCCGACTATAATTATGGTGCGCCTTGTGCGTATCTAATTTTGCGATGTCATGTCATGTTATGTAATAATATGAGAAATGCCAATCATACTTTACTCGTTTGCTCAGTGACTTTCAGTACAATTTAAATGGAGAGTTTTAAAATTTTAGCCTTTATAGCAGCCTTTGTGGCAAAATCTAGTTTATCATTGTCATTGTCATTTTTCATCAACCAGTTTAACCCGGTTGTCTAATTATATTTTATGGTTTTAGCATCGGCACAGGGAGATTGCCCAAATGTTACTGGGGGATTTTCGCGCATCGGTGCCACCCGCTTCTTTATACAGGATCATTATAATCGGTCGGACTATGTTAACTGGACAAGTACAAATGCGAGAAGATGGAAATGAAAATGGCGAAGATTGAGAGGGTCACCATATTTGCTTAAGAGGGTCGTCCTTTGGAAAGGATGGTGAATGACCACAAATTGAAGGACATTTGGTGTACGTACTTTCGAGTAGTTACAGAATGTGCTGGTTTAACTATAAAATGTAACTAGCATTACAGATTGGCTTGATCTGGAATATGATGCTTACGAAGATCAATACGTTTGATTAAGGAATAGAAAACGAGCAAACCTTTCCGTTTCCTTGTCTAATGGGAATACCCATTTTATGGTTTAAGGGAAATTTTCAACCAATTACATTTTTGCTGAAAATTATTCGTGAAACTATTACAAAATACCTGCGCTATCTATACTTCCATTAATGAAATATGTAAATATCCGTTAGTTGAACGGTATACACCACATATAGAGCGCAGGATACGATTACTTTTGTTTTTGTTTCTAGTTGGGTGAGACGTTACACGGCTAAACATGCTGGTAGCAAAATATAATACATTGGACATAAGCCCAAACATCGATTCTTGTTACTTGATCTGGTGCGTCCGAGTGTGACTTTGTTTTTTCAGGAATGACCCCCAAGACGTCCCTAGAGGGCACCAAAATTACATCTTGACATTATAAAACGCTTTAATTCTGTCAACCTGCAAGATGCAATAAAATGTTTGGGCCCTTGCAATGAGTCCTACAACTTGGCTATATACCCAAATAGGTAAGTATTATATGTGATTTGGGCCCAATCCATGAAAGGCGTTGAGGAGGATATTGCAGGAATTGGTGGTCATATTCGGATGCCTCGGGTCAAGTGACATACGAACGAATCGAAGTTTTTGAAAGGGATTTTGTGTTACTACCGAATATCTTCCCATGTCAGTATCGGTTTGAAAGACCTCACACATACCATAAATATGGAGAAGTGACATTATTTTCCTTTCTTGTTTGGCGAATTTTTTTTGATAAACCAAGCATGTTGACAAATATTGAATAAAATGAGCATTAGCCAATGCTGCTGCTGTCAGCGATTGCTGACATTGCACCTACAATGCAAATATAACGACCCAATAGGCATATACAATACTATTGCCTGTAATCAAAAATTACCTTTATTCCCTACTTGTATTGTATTTTGTTGCCCTGCTTGTACAAATACTCCCTGAGGAGGAAGAACAAGCACAAATTAGATCAAGTTTATCCTGAGCTCCTTTTAGCTGATATTATCAAGTTTGGAATTAACTTTGTGGCAAGTACGTACAGTTCTAGATACATTACTGTCTTATCATTTCAAGAGAATTTTAGTGAAACAATTTAGTTGAACACCCAATTTTAGTTTGGTAATCCTCGTCGTTCGTTTCCATCATAATTACTAGTAAAATTGCGTTTTTCAACGAAAACTGAATCAAAATTATAACCGTAATTCCAAATTTGCACTCCGAAAACGATATAATGGTGAGCTAGTAAAGTCTGTGGAAAAGTGTATAATTAAATCTGAGTTTCTAAAATACTATTTAAAAGTAGATAGCAAAAAAGGTAGAAGTTTATGTTGTAAATAGTCTCGTCTTTTCCCGTTATTAACCAAATATTTTGCTAGCAAACCTGTATACTTTGTGGCAAGGACACGACATTATTTGGTATTTTTCAGTATTACTAAATTCAGCCACCATTTCTTTACAATAATAAAAAATGTTCTTTCAATTCAGTGAATATCACTACATATAAGGCTTGTTTCCTAATGCCAGAAGCAAAAACCAAGTATATATTCTAGTGCGTAGACTACCCAACTCAAATCTGATACCCCTTTCTGTGTAAAATAAGCCAAACTCTCAAATGAAGCCACCTGTTTTTTAGAACAGAATTAAATATCTTTGCAAATCCTGATTCGCATTTTGCAAAACCCTCAAAATCATTCAAAATGTATTCAATAGCGGAAGGGAGAATCATGAATCATTTATGAGTTTACAGAAACCAGTGGTTTCCCGAGTCGGCAATAAATTTGCTGCATTCCAATCTCCCTCAAAAACTTCTTGTATTATACTTTGTATACTGAGTGAGCTGACAAAACCACTAAAAATTGCTAAAACCTTTTTTATCCCTTAAGTATTCTACTTCAGATGCATAGTAAAGTCTGCGGTTAGTGGGTACTTGGATTTCAGATGACGATGGATTTACATTACATACATGGCTTTGCTGTAGTTCCATCATCGCAGTCCTGATGGTGGTGACAAACTCATTCAGATAAATGTCGCCCTGGTCCTCCTTTCTGCCATTTGATAATCCAAAATTCACGGAAATTATTGATACAGAGAAACTGCAATAATCGCCGGCCAACTGCAAACACACAATCAGCAAAAGTGTTTTAAAAAACTATTTGTATTCTCTCTGGTATTATTTGCATCAATTTGAGTGGCAAATTATTAATGCTACCTTTTATTCAGTCTTTTGGTATTACGCCCAGTGGGGCCAACTTCCCCATTCTCCACCCCCTTTCTTGCTACAGTGATTATCACCCATCAGTTTGGAATTGAAGAGATTTAATTGAATTTTGCATGGAACATGTCCTCGTGCCCACCTCATAACTATTGGCCGCAATCCCCACCTGTTCACAATTGAAGCATTGCTCATTTTTTATGGATTCATATTTAGCAATGAATTGTTTCTTCAATTATAAAGATAATACAATAAAGTATAAAAAAATCCTTTCAAAATTTTTTTTTCAACTTACCAAATATTATTTTACATGATGACATATTAATTGAGTTGAGGCCTGTCTGTTCCCTTCCTCGACTTTTATTATAAACACGGCTGCATTGGCAATAATTTGGGTTTGGATACGATACAAATCCACGGAAGCTTCGTTTCACCTGTAGAACATAATAGGAAAAGTTTTGTAACACAAGTACTACTAAATTCAGTATTACACGACGACATGCAAAGTAGCAATTTTGCAGGACAAAATCAAACTACCTAAATTGGTTTAGTAGTGCCATATCCATGATCAGTGGTATGATCAAGTTGATCCTCCCCGTCCCCTCCTCCTCCTGTTTNAATTTTGCAGGACAAAATCAAACTACCTAAATTGGTTTAGTAGTGCCATATCCATGATCAGTGGTATGATCAAGTTGATCCTCCCCGTCCCCTCCTCCTCCTGTTTCACTTGTGGGATTGATTGAAGAGCAGCAGTTTTTTTCTCCGCGTATGATGGATGATGGTATCTCAAGGTGGATTGCGGAATGCAAAAAGGAATAATAGGTATTCAAGTATTTGAGTTGTATTTAATTGCTTGCTTGGCCTCAGCTATAACTGCTTGCTGTAATCATTAATGACCCATTGGTATCACCACAAGAAATTTCATCACTTTTTTTAAATTTCTTAAACTTACCACCACATGTTTGGAGCTGAGCTAGTTTGCCGATCGCTTCACTACTAAATTACAGCAATTTAGTATTTAATGAGTTTGCCACGCGTTGTCCTTCAATAAAAGAAGGAGAAGAATGAATGAAGGGGGGTTGGGAGAGGAGAACGTGTGTACGCAACAAAACTGCAACAGGCAAGACAAGATTTTGTTTTGTTTTTCCACTTCTTCAGCATGCACACATCGAACAGGAGGAATAATGCTATCCTCTCCATCTCACCTCACTTCTGTGAGTTGCATGTCAAAATTCCCCATCCAGTCCATTTACAACTTCAATTCCTTTCCTCGTGCAGTCCATTCCATGATATCTTTAGCCGGCAGAATTGAGAGTAGTGGAATATGATACACTCATAACACGCACTGCATTTTTGTTAAATCCTCTGGATTGTACAGTACACAGTTGAGATGGGAAAGGATATTTTGTGTTAATCACTGGTGGACAGTGTGCAATTGGAACATTCAATACATTTCATGTCTCCTCTAGTCTGTCGGGAAGGAGATTACGCTTCTGCTTCCTTTTGGCTCGTCCATGCTTACATCATTCATGCTATTATGAATGCGAAAACTAAACACAGCCTTTTTTGTATCAGATGCATTGGTTCCACAATGAACTGTTTTCTGGCACTGGTTGGCTAAAGCTAAACACAGTAAAGTTTCAACTTGCAAAACTGCACTGGGTGAAGAAGTCAGTTTTTTCAATGTGTGGATTGCATTTGTTCAATGATATCATGCATGCGGGATATATGTGGGATGAAATTCATGACATGAAAATGAGGTTTGTTTGGGGAACAAAATATTTTTAAAACATTTGCATTAACTTTGTAAGAGAAAGATGATTCTTCCCTATTAAACAACTGCAATGTTTATGTATTTGCTCGTTTGTCAATAAGCATGAAATATTTTTAATGAATGGTTTCGAGGGGTGAGTCGGAAAAATTCTCGTTGGTTTTTGATACATTTGAAAATATGAGTTTTTGTAGTAAGGAGACCGGCAGTACAACATTTCGTTAAGTAATTGGCTGTAGTAAGTATGTGAATCATGACCGGGAAGAATTGCGTCCTTCTGCTTGAGGCTGCTGACCTGCTGAACGGATAAGCTGAGCTAGAAGAAAACAAAGCACAGTGCAAAAATGGATATGTGAAAGAAGGTACACCATATAATATGCTTGCCTAACATTTGGATGTGCCACATCCCACATGTAGTCAGTATTCAAAACAACGGCATCGGGAATAAATTAAAGAGTTCCTCCTTGTTCCAGGTTTATTCATTGCACAGAGTAACGATGACATTGATGACATGAAAATCAGTGGCTTTTTCTGTATGAGGAATATTTTATGTAAGAAAATTACATAGAATCACCGGATTAAATTTCCTGCCAAGCCGAGTTTCTCTGACATAACTGCATACTTTTGCTATTGCGACGTCTGCCTCTAGTTAATCAAAAGTGGGTAACTAAATGTAGTTTAAGTTCGGGTACGGGTAGGTACGGGTAAAACGTAGTAGAAACATAAAATTACAAGGTCAACACTGGATGTATTCGAACGATTTGAACAGATGGATTGAAGATAGTGACAAAAGCATGGAAACAAATCAATGTAAACTCAATTGATATATGATTGCTTTATTTATTTATTCATCTAGATTTTTATTGTTTGCAATTCGTAAAAATTGGTGTATAATATAAAATATCTGAAACAACATATAAACAAGTAGACTTCGTTCCCCATAGTATAATTCTAGAAAAAAATAATTTTCACAAATACGAATATTTATTGGTTTAGTTCAATATAATGTTTGCTAGAGGTTATGCCCGGAAGTTGTTTCTTGTGTTAAGATTTTAATCGGAGAGTTAGTATGTTAGGATATAACAACAAGGTTTAGATATCATGTTTGTGAGATAATACGTAGGCTTTGCAGGATTTGCTTTATTCTCCTCTTGCTGCTAAATCTCTGCTACTCTGCTAGCCCAACCCCAATTTCACCTTATTCGTTCTCATTTTAAGCTATTTTCATTTGAAAACATATAAATATGAGTAACGGAAAGTAAACGAGGTTAAAATCAGTCATGAACCGATCTTACGAATTACTATATAAATACCATAAACTATCTCAATTTTAGTTTCATACAACGTAGATATATTAACAATATTTAATTTAATTTAATAAAGTCGTTGAAAAAGAGTCAAACATGTAATGGGTTGTGTTGTGTGAGTGAATATTGGGCCGCATTTGAGCTATTCAATTTCACTTTTCACAATAAGTATAATGCATGGTATGTGTAATACATTATGGATTATTACGTAAGTACGAAATTATATATTTCACTTTTCACAATACGTATAATGCATGGTATGTGTAATACATTATGGATTATTACGTAAGTACGAAATTATAAATAGGAGGTAATTAGATTTAAAATCAATACTTCTAAGGTCTAGACATCTATTAAGGAATACAAATGTTGATTCAGTTCAAGTATACGAGAAACTCCTCTGCCAGCACTGACTTGAGTTTCATTGGCTCAATAAATAAATTTATTTTATATACCGATGTATTTATATCTGGCGACCCTGGTTGGATCGATCGATCAATCTGAAGTTGCACCAGATCACATAGTTTTGTAATTGACACAATCAATATGTTTAATAATGTCCTAGAGCTTGGGTGTTAAGAACATGTTTACTTTTACGATGTTGGGAAAGGTTTAAAATTCAGCATGAAGCTTATAAATCGTAGTTTTAGCATATAGGTTAATCATCACTAGTCACTACATTGATTCGACGTCAACTTGAAATCTACGCCGACAGTGTTAGAAAATACATCCTTTTATGGAAATTTTTTGGTGCCACGATTAACTTTTTACCTTAGTTAAAACGCAGTAGTAGTTGTTTCATTGACAGAATTTATTAAATGTTTAGTG
>JAANSN010003597.1:0-17951 GCA_036850665.1 Dicranocentrus wangi | reverse complement strand
ATATTCAATTCGAATTTTTGCAAAATTAAATACACTTTTTATAGCCACACGTTTAAGGAACACTTTGTTTTGTTTTAAGGGAATATTACGTGAACATGCACTATTACACACCAAACAAGATTTTAAATAATTCCCCAGTGATGTTTTGCTAGGTAAACACCGCAGTATATGGTTTTTGCTATCATACCAGACAACATCCTTGCGGATTATCACGTGTACATTCTACAACGAGAATTGTACTGTATTTCAATTTATATACAGTAAATTCACAAAAGATGTTTCCAAAAAAAGATTAAAGGTTCCACTACGAACATAAAGCCCGGAAACTACACAATATAACTGTATATGAATAACAAAGAGAAGCCTTTTGTGCGTTTCTGCTTCTTAATTTCTTATGCCAATTATAGACCAGAGTCTCGTAGTATCTTACTTATACCTGGCTTAATTACTCGGAATTCCCACGGGCTTCATTGCACGATCTTGAGTCGGAGTGGCTGTGACGTTATTGCGGTTCTTATCAATAAAAATTACACCATTCATGAAAACACTTTAGTTTAGTAGTTGTCTCTGTTGAGTTTAACGCTATAATGCACATTAAAGCATAACAGCTTTGGCAACACAATCTGAGGGTTTTTTGTTCAGCTAGCAAGGCACAAAAAACCTGGCCCAACCAGAAACTTGCAAAAGTTATTTCTAGACTCATTCATTACTGGCAAAAACTTTCAGAAATATACACGTCTGCATAACATACAAGTGTGCGAGTTTGAAAATACCATGTAGCATTATATAATTCAATGTATAATAGTTAATTATCTGGTTACAAATCTAAGATTGAATTGGACGGAAACTTAAATCAAAATACCTAACAAGTGATAAAACACCGCAACGACTATCCTACCGTTATCACACTTGGCTAGAGGACTGAGTGAGTACTAAGGAGGGAATCCGTAAAATTAAGAGATTTTCAGTACAAAGAAAGAATGAAAAACGAAAATTCGATGTGATATATGTGGTGTGGTAAACGCCTAAAGTCATATTCGCCCTTCTAAATTAATCGCTTCCGTCGATAAAAGTAATTACGTTTGATGTTAATACAGCAGGCTTTTAACAGCCAGTCTCATGCACTTTGTTTCTGTTTGAATATCATGGAACAGATTGGCGGTGATAATGATGGTGGAATAATGAGTGATGTACTCAACGGGACCTTCAAGATGTATCTGGCTTTTGGCTTATGTGCAGCCAGATGAAAGTAACACGGGAGAAACACTGATTTGACAGATATAAACCGGAAAATTTTACTTCTTCTACATAATTTTAAGCTAGCTGCACAATGTGTGCACTCTTTGGCCACGGCAAACGTTGTACTTACATGTACGTTTCGACTGAAATGAACACGGGATTATGAAGACACGGATGTAATATGCAGTGCTTTATTATTGCGTGGTAAGCGCAAAGTACAATTGGTGGGAAAGAAAGTCCTCCTGTCCGAAGCAATGTGAGTTATTATTTCAACTTGTCATGTGTTCGCGTGTACTATTTTCAGCCAAATGACAGCTTGGCATGCATCTCTTCATAGATCTCAAGCAATGGATGGCTGGTTGGTTAGTTGAAAACTGAAAACAATGAATTATTGCATTATGTGCATTATACTATGAAGATAACGCACAGTATGCACACGATGCATGTGGGTTGAATGAATCACGCAGAGTGCAGCTTTAGCCTTGAACATACATTTTTATAAAAAAGTGCGAATGTAGTTTTATCTTCTTTATCTATTTTAAAATACAGCTACGATGATGCTATCGGGTTTCACCTGAAAATTATTACTCATTATAATTTACTGCTGTGCGTTTCATTACATTACCGCTGCACGTTTATATTTCAATGTGAATATGGTAAAAACTTGTAGGAGGGTTTGGTTTAATTTAACGTATATTGCGATTATAAGCGTTGATGTTGATATCATCATTTGGTTAACTGCTTTTTGGTGGAACCATCACATAAAATCTAATAAGTAACTGCCATTGTGTAATTTTTAATTTCCGAAACGGGTTGTTGTAAATCATTTTCATGAGTTTCAGAAAACGATTGTCCGTAGGCTGGGGCACGTTGATAATTACTGAAACAAAGACTACGTCGACATTCTTGTTGCCGACATTACTATCTTCCGTGAAATTGTAAATAATCTATGGTTCGGTAGTAGTTTATGTTGAATTTGAGAAGAATTTAAAAGACGTTCATGTTCATTCTGCCTTTAACTAATAGTATAATCATCGCTATACGTAATATGTAACCGTAATATATTACGCCTGGCTATTTGTGTTGGTAAAGATGTTATGGAGGTTGAGGTGGGAAATGACGATAGGGCAAAAGCTTTAATTGGAAGTGGCATTATTTTTTGGAATGCAAAATGGAACATTCCACGTTGCGTACAGTAAATTAAAATTATTTTTAAAAAGTGTGAACAAATCAAACACATGTCACATGTTACAGTATAAGATTTTGTAGTTTAATGTACATATGTGTGTGTGTTTATTGTATTAGGTATGTGCTTGTATCCATCTCTATACACGATAGAAGAAAACCATTGATGTGGTAAAACCTTCATTCAGGACTTTTTCCACATCAGCTTAGTCATACTAAAGTTTAGCAAACATGTTGAGCCATGCACTTATGTAAAGTATTCTGCCGTTTTCCCCTTTCCCAGTTAAACCTACTGGGATTACAAATCTGACTTTTTATGATTCTAATATTTTTATTGTTAAGCACAATGTGCTTCATTAATCCCATGTTGGTTTCTATCTCCACTCCAGAACATCGGCCGTAGTCATCCAGATTAACATGAAATTTCTACATTCTAAGCCATAACATCTGCAATTTGCATTAGGTAGGATAAATGGTACTTTATAGATGAGAAATTACGCTCAAGGAAGCCTTCGGGACGTCATTATAGACTGTAATATGTAGCTAATGTTGCCGTCTACCTTTGTCTATTCTTATAAACAAATAAACATGATATAATACGCTAATAGTGAATTTGGTCCACCCTAATCTTTTGAGAATCAAGAACAACGGTGGAGTTCTGCACATACAGCAAAACATGTATTAACAAAGATCCTCCGACTTGGTGCCTCCTTTTCTGTTTTCTACTTCTAGGAAGCTCATGATTATAGTTAGTTGCTGTTGCCGTATGGTCCCACTCCCAGGTGCAATGCAGAAACAAGAACGTCACTTCTTTATGCACTGTTATTGTAGTTTTGATTTGAAGTACCTATACATTTTACGATGTTCCTATTCAAACCATGTAATCCTATCTCACTCAACTAATTACATAACTATTGTTATGCTACCAATTCGCTCATATCACAACTATAAGGTTGTTGCGCGCGCATTGCAACCTGCAACTTAAGGAAAAATGCTCTCGCAGATTTGGCAGTAGGTCTGGAATCTGGAAGTAAAGGATTTGTAATTTTATGAGATGCAATCATAATTGCAGGAAAATGTAGTCTGTATGCAAGATGCATTACAACATTATATAAGTAAAACTTAAAGTAGCCTGCAGCAGTCACTAAATCAATCGCTCCTTTTATCTTGATACGTCTTGCGTTATTATATATCAACTATTTCAAGTACTCCGGATAAACGAGTACATATGATATGTTTAAGTGGCCAACTGGTAACTGAAATGAGGTCGAGGCGATAGAGGTAAGGATATTTCGTCCATGTATGTTCATGATTCGCCTATTGCCTGCAACGCAAACTGAAGCCTGGGTTGTCGGGGAATTTTTTTAGCCAGAAGCAATATTTTAGACAAATCAACCTATTAAATCATAACGAATGATCTTTAGAGATGACACTTTATATTGCCGTTTAGACAAAAGAGAAAAATTATGCCAGTATCAGTAGGATCAGTTATACAAAACTGAGAACACTCATTTAGGAAGTTAATAGGTAATATTTCTAGGCAATACGAAGAAATTATAATGGTCTACTCACATCTGGAATTACCTTGTTCAGTGGCACTGTCCGATTTATGAGGCAATAAATCGATACAAATGACACAAATCATACATCATCAGTAAGTACAGGTAATTTTCTGGTTCGGCCAAAGTGATGATAGTGGACGTTATAACGAGATATAATAAGCATGCAAGCACACCTGACCCGGACAACGCATAAATGGAAGATCGACAGCCTTCTACCAAATCACCACAATTTTAGGCAATTGGGTTTGCACAGTATAAAGACGGCCTATGTTTAGATGAGATAATAGCACGCTAATATTGCGAATGTAGTTTTAATGCATTTAGGGTTTGAGTTGAATAATTTAGAAAAACCGGTATATGTACAAGAATATATGAAAGCCCAAAGAACTACTGCGATTTACACATTATTTTACAAATAAACCCACATACGCATATTTAAAAAATAATTTGTTTATTACATGTAAACTTGCTTTTAAAATTTAATAAAAATATCAGTATTCCAGTCAGTAATTCAATTATTCTCATTTCATTTGTAACGTATAAACTTTGAAATGATATGTACGTTTAGTTATTTTTTGTAATCATCACTTTCGATTCACCCTTCACTCAAATTTTGATTTGGTACGTCAGAGACTGACTCGGNGATTCACCCTTCACTCAAATTTTGATTTGGTACGTCAGAGACTGACTCGGCGTCAACAGTTTTTTAACAATTAATTCTAATTCTTGGAGGGCCAACTGACAGTGAGTTTTTGCAACGAGGTCTACTTCTGTTTGCTCAGTATGTGTTAAAAATCTTCGTACGTCACGAAGGTATTTTGAAAGAATATTATCTGACAAAATATCTTCAACAGTTAAATCTTTTACAACGCCTTTCAAAAGCATTACCAGAAGGTGTAAAGCAGCTCTGCGAACATGAATGTCTTTCTCTGTTGTCAGGATTGACTCTACACAGAACCATACCTGAAATACAACGGAAAATAAAATTTACTAAATTAGACACGGTCGTCATCAAATGCATTACAAATTTCACTTTATGAAGTGAAAGGGGGTATTGTAGAACATCAAACATCTTCATAATTTTTAAGTTTCAAATCATACAACTTACCTCTGTAAGTATAATGCCCAAAGTAAATTTGAGCAAATGGCAGAGTTCTCCCAGATTTGAAAGTGTTGATGCTCGGATTAATGGTTCTTCGTCTCTGACTAAACGAAAGAAGACATTTGTGAGGGGAATCCGATAGCTCGGAGCAAAGTCTCCTAGTTTTTGTACAACTTTCACAAGAATTTCGCCAACTTTCATTCTAGTTTCTATTCGATCATTATTGTCAAGTTTTTCATAAAATGAATGTCGGGAACAGTCAGATACGTTGTCAACTGAGCTGACAAAGCCATATTCTTTAATTAGCATTGGCACAACAGCCTTGTGAAATCTTAAGCCTAACGCGGCCATTCCCTGGATAGACATAAGGTACACGTAAGAGTCGTCGTTAGTAAGATTCTGTTGGAATACTTGTAATACTTGAGTTTCGTTTTCCAGCGTCTCGGGATCCTTTTCTTCAACCAGTCTCCGCAATTCAAGAATTCCATGCCCTTTCACGTGTACCATTGGGTTACATGAATCCTCCATAGCTTGTTGAAATCGAGTTTTTATCAGGTCTTTCTTGCCCTTACAAATTTTGACCCCTCGTGTTCCAATATTCACCAGGAGACCACTAGCCATATCGGGAATCCCTTGTCGTACTAAACTTGGCTGTGAACACTGGGTCAACTTTCTTAAGTGAGGAATAAAGATTTCCAAGTTGTCCCACATTTCATTGAGCTGCTTCTCTAAATCAATATTTGATGGTATATTGGAGTGTGACGGATTGTGGGACGCTTGAAGTTTCGATGGCGTAGTAGTCGCTGCTGCTTCTACAAGGGCTCCAATTATACCCAAGGCGTACATAATTAATTGGCTAGCGTCAAACAGGTCTTCGGAATTGGTACAAGCCTCTTCCGTAAATTTGTTGAGGAGCAGTTCGAGAAAGTTTAGTATATCTTCAGTCGCTTCTGAAGAACCAAACTGTTCGAGTATAGCCTCCTCATCACCTAATTCACCTAGAAGTTTGAAAGTAATGAACTTTCGGCAATCTTTTAAAGATACTGTGACCGAGTCTCCGTCCAAACGAGTCGGCATTTCATCACTTTTGAACGCTTTGGTGTTCACAGGAGTTTTCTGGTTGTGTTTCTTCGTACCCCAAGCCAAAAGCTGACGAAATAGTTGGGGCCATAACCCTTTCATACGTTCATTTTTCAATATCTCTGATGATAAGCACAGGCAATGTTTCTCCAAGTAATCTTCAAAAACTGCATTGTAATCACTCGTGCTCGAAAGAACTTCTTGTCGAATCCGAACAATTTGTACATCTTTTTCGTTACCGTTTTCGTCAAGATGTATATCAAACGTGTTTAAAATCGGCAAGCCTTCGGAATGTTCATTTAGAACTAACATTATGCAGAAATCGCATAAATTAACACTCTGTGATGGTTGCATAGGTTGACTGGAAGTCCTGATGGAGGGATGAGCAGTTGCTGAATTAGCGCTAGAAGTACTACTAACAACCAAATTTTGGCCTGAACCAGAACCGTAAATCTCAAAAAGTGAAATGAGAACATCCCTTAATTTATGATGCAGCTGCTCTGCTGCTGTTGCCACATTTGGCTCCTGAACACGCTTTTGTAAGTAACTCTTACATGTAACAAATATTTGAAAGAACAAAGACCACACAGGCTGCAACATCACTAAAGGTATACAAATATTCATAGGCTTTACTATTGATAACAAAACTTCCGCGTAGCTTGCTAACTTGACAGCATTTTGAAAGCTAATTGAAACCACGCTGGAATTTTTTGATGCGTTTCCAGCCTTCGTGCTAGAATATACTTTCTCTTGGTTTTGGCAACTATCCAGTTTCCGAAGTTGATAAAACAATCGATCCCAAAAGATGGATCTTACATGGTTAAAATCAAGGTTCATCAACGTAAGTCCACAATATAAACTCACTCTCATCAATTCAAGATTCATTCCATGAAGAATCTGCTGTGTATCATTACCCAAAGAATAAGTTCTCGTGTTGGAGAGCATATTACACACATTTTCTACGCTCTGTAAATCATCGCACTGATTTTGAATAATCATATTAAACACATTGTTCTACAAAGGAGTTTAGCGTTTGGTTGCAACTAGGATTTCCTGATTTAACCAATGAATTTATCATTAAACTAGAGATTACACGCATTAACTTCCACATGTCAGAGCGACCAGACGTCTCTAGCATAGTTGTAGCTACTATAATGAGTCCGTTTTTCGGACAGAATCAAATTACCTAGTATCTCATTGCATGAGCTACACATCCAGCGTGGTTTTTCAGCTGCTCCAATTATGAAGAGAGAACTGACAAGAGTTGTTTTCGGCACACTGACAAGAAACGTGTTTGACATTAAATCCTGTATCTTAGCTCTCACGTTCATAACATTATCATACTGTTCCACCGTCAAAGCACCGGTTTTGCGTTCAGCCACATCAGACTTAGGTTGAGCTATGGGAGATTTACAAATTTGCAACAGACCATGCAAGAATATCACTAGCGTATTTAGGAACCACCAGAGCATTTAGACTAGGATGGCTGGAACAAATCAGCAATATTTCCAGTGTATGGGCCAACCGTAGGAACTGTTCATAGGGAGTAGCGTTTTTGGCATCTGATAGAAAATACGGTACACAGGGATTCATCTTGCGGAGTTTCTCCGGAACTCCCACTCCTGGCAATAAATTTGGCAAAATGCCAAATCCAATGACAATCTCAACCGATTTCTGAATGTTGATCTGAGCCTGAATGCTTAGAACATCTATAGCTTTCTCTTCTTCCGTTTGTTGCAGTTCTGCTTCTTCGACTGCGTCTTTGAGTTTCGAAAGCAATGATAAAATGACGCATGTAAGCTTCCAAGAGGAGCACAAATTGATGTCGGCATCTTTCGCCAAACTCCTCGAAGATTCCAGCAAGTCAATATGCTTCATACAGTATTCAGTAATACTCTGTATAAGAGCTTCAGGATTAGGTCTGGTGTCTTCAGGCAAGTGTTTTGTGGCAGCTTAAAAAAGCAAATTCAAATCCAGTTTTTCTTTAGTCATCTGTAATTCTAAAAAAACTCAATCAACAATAACTACTATATATCAGTATAACTTACAGTCATTGTCGAACGGCGAGGATAAAAATTTAAAAATGTCCAATACGCTTTCCAAATCCATTGTGGCTAAAACATGAATGATTCTCCTTCACTTTTAACCCCTTGCCTCTTGTAGTAGAATGCGTTTGGTTCCCAATTTTTATTATTATTAATCCACGCCCATTTATATTGCGGATAACAATCTGAAAACCTACAAAATTATATGAAATTAGCATATATATTATTTTTTATCGGTTCAATTTCAAGCGTACTGAGTCCACATTTGACATTAATTACAGCACCTTCTTGATACATAGAGTGTGATGGACTAATTTTTTGTGTTAGTTTGTTTGTACCTGACTTTGCTCCAGCGTGGAGGACTGGAACTGGAAGAAAGGATTCTCCAAGGTTAAAAAAACCACTTGTTCACATGCAATCTTTGAAGCACCCTTTCACTAAAAGTATGTTCTACAATTTAGTTGTCTTTCCTTCCTTTATTACTCAAATTTAATCAAATTTTCAGTTTCTCTCACCTGCACAGTCAGAGTCAGTGTCAGTGCACACTTGCACAAGCAAGCACACATCAAGTGAAAACAACAAGAAACGTTGTGAGAACATGTGTGTTTGTTTAGGTGCATTCCCGCATATTCCTCTCATCAATGACTTACTAATACTTCAAATATAGTTGTGCCGTGCGCGTGTGGGTGGGCTATTTTATGCCTTGCAGTGCAGTGTGTGCAGAAAGTGCAGATTGAGGGAAGTCACTACATATATCCACTACATCATGAGTGCGAGTGATGTGATGGATTGGATGGATGGATGGCTCATTCATTCCATAGCAAACATAACGTTTCCGAACAAAGTAAGCCACAACTACGCATAGTTGTATTGTAACTGCCTGTAGTAACTCTGCTTACTGTGCTTTTTCAGTGTTTCATTTGTAAGCACTTGTACTTGAACGGAGCTTTTCTCATCTCATCACATCACCAATATTTGAGTGATTAAGTGGCTTGTATTTAAGAATTTAAGTCAATACGATTGTGATTTAACTGGATTATGGGTGGATCAAGAAATCCTAGTGCCCACTTGCCCTTAATTAATGTAATAATTCAAAAATGCAATGATAAGTGCAAATTAAGTAATTCCTACACACGCACGCACAAGCCAGAATTGCATACTCCGTGAGCACGTTTTACAAAATGATGCAGTCGGATAATTTGAGTAGGTGTAGGGATGATACCACTCAATTTTGCTGGACTATCAGTGAGAACGAGAACCGAATATGAATTAATGTGCACTGCTGATACTGTTTGAAACAAAGGACGTTCCATTCCATTGCATATTAACGGTGCGTAAGTGAATGGATTCATTCCTTGAAATATTAAATATTTTCTAATTAAAACAATGTTTCAATGGAAGTTGTCAGCCCAAAATGGCAATGCGAATCCTGACCACTTTCCATGTAAGTGTGCATGTATAAGCAGGTTTATAGTTTTGTTTTTACTCTAATATAATAGCTTAGTTGTGCTTAGTTAGTTCTTCTATGTATGTATGTATATATGGTTTTCTTTTGTGCACAGTAATTCGTTTCACACATCTCCGTATTTTGCATGTAATGCAATTGTAACGTAACCTTTGTTCAAAAAATCATGGATTGTGGATACATGAGGGAAATGAGTGCAAATTTTAAAGTGTAGAGAGTAGAGGGGTAAGTAAGAGTGGAACACACACTAACTAGTTGATGTTGATACTATACCATTTCATTTGCAAACGAGCAAAATTTTACTGAAGGAAAATTTCAATGCAGTAGGCAGTCCTGTGTTACGCTCGTAAATGTAATGCACAGCATCAGCGATGTATTATTATTGATGACTATGACATTTTGAGTTTTGACTGCTGCTATTTCTAAATTGTAACATGTAACACGTACTGGTACAATACATGTAGTACGGAAAGAGGAACGGGAGCTTCACATCACGTTGGAAGTTGGAAGTACCTCAGTACTATAAAAAAAGTTATTATGTGTTGGTTGACGTGCTTTTCCTTCTATTCCTTCTGTTGAAGAAACTACTTAATGCTGGTATAGGATTTGGGGATTGGGGATTGAAAAGAGAGAAGATATATATAACTCCCAGTCCTGTCCTAACTATATGTACATTCACATCACATCACATATCAGATCGCAACACATGTTGTGCTTTGCAGGATGAAAAAAAAAAAACTTGCTGCCCTCCAACTTCCAAGTCCAATTGCCAATGCCATATTACAAGATACAAGTTTAGTGTGTGTGTTAGTGTGCTCTTACTCTTTCTGTGCAGTGAGTGAATGTGAATGTGAGTGAGTGAGCACACTTGTGAGTACCTTTTGCCCTGTAGATATAATATTCTCCTCTGTGTTTAACGTCGTATTTCGTGGTTGCTGCTGTATCCATGTGAGGAGAATCTCTATCTTCCATCTCCTCACGACACGACACACAACAGCTTTCAACACTGCAGCGAGAACTTCATGCTCAGTGCTCACTCACAGCTCAGCTCAGGTAAGTAATGATAAAGTGATTTTGCCAGTTTGTGAATGTGAATTCATACTACTATAGTAGCAAATGTGGGTAGTCTTTCTTATGATATGATGATGTCTGTGTTTAAGATCCATTCCATTTTCTATTCCTTACACGACGACGTAAGACGCTCATATAAAAATCATATACACATATATCCAATCCATCTGTTATATTCCATCTGCATCTGCTGAATCTAAAACTGCTGAGCTGCACAACAACTGTTTCGTTCGCTATATATATGCGAGAGAGCCAGTGAAAGAAATACCATCACAGTGTGGGACGGATGATGTGTATGCGTGTATTCAATTCACTAGCTAATTGTTCTTTCTTATTCCTTTGATTTTATTTCACAATCCGTACCTAATATTCACTTCTCTGCTGCTGTGTGTGGATGTGGAATATGTGGATGGTATTAACATTGTATTGGGTTTGCTGTGTGTATGTAAAACTGTTATAATATTACTACAAGTTCTATATAGAGTAGAGACACACAAGTACAAGCAATGTGCATTCAGGGAACAGAGAATTTTGGGTTCACGAAACTTACCAAGGAAAACAAGAGAATTGTGAGGAGATAAGAGGAGTTTTGGATTAAAAGGATTAAATAATGTGGTGGTGGTGACTGAGTTTGGAACGTATATAAACTACAAACTGGAGACGCAACTATAACTGCATTTTAGCAATTAGGATTAGACGTACAGACGTATGGGATAAATTAGTAGCAGTGATTTCTTTTAATATAGAAACAATAATCCTCTGCACTTTTTTTTGGGAGAATGTGTATTTGATATCAAGTTTTTCACATTTTACGTGGGTTTTCTGGACGGGATTGGGTTGAAGTTGAAGGTAAAAAAATGAGTAATGAAAATATTTTAAATAATTATCCATGCATTAAATTTTCATTTCATCCGATCAATAATCATTTTAATAGGGAACTACGTAGGCATTTAATATTAGAGTAAGTTTTTAATTCCTTTTGTCACACAAATTTGATTAGCTACGTGTGTGGTAGGGAACAAAGGAATCAGCTGATGGGTTGTAGCGTAATCTTTTTGTATATGCACCATTACCTATGTGCATTTAAAGTTTCACAGAAAATGTGTGAAGAATCAAAGGATTGGTAAAAATAATAATGGTCTTTTTTGTGATCAGCAGTCAGTTGGGTTTCGTCATACTTTGATTTCTCGTTTCGTCTCGTTCTCGAAGAATGAATGAATGTACGGTATATGTGATAGGAGAACATTTTCATAAAATTAGCAAAATTTATTTGGTTTTAATCATGTTTTAATTAGGAGCTAAACGAATGGTTAAAAAAAATTTGTATTTTTTACTGTGTGGTCAGTCAGTTATGAAGAGTATATTGGACCAATATTTCATCTCTAATCATATTTATATTTATACCTATGTTGTATATGTTTTTTAAATACTTAGGTACATAGTTGATTTTTAAACGTAGGCCACGGGTAGGGAGTAGGGAGGGATAAGGTCTACAATTTTATATAATTTTCCCATCGCCATTCCCCATCACTGGATGCATTAGGTGGGCTTGCGTAGGGTGTACGTCCAGAGTTGCTGATAGTGTTGGCTAAAATTGCAAATTACATTTGTGAAACTAATTGGCAAATGATGACCAACGTGTTCAGTTAGTTGGTCCGGTCCTTCTTTCTTGTCTGCTGTAAGAATGGGGGTAGGTAGGTGCATAATATTCTAAATAGTTCGTACTTCACCAGTACGTACGTACCTGCTGAATTAGTATGTAGATGCTGAGGCATGATGTAAATCTTAGACATTTTAACACTACTACTACTACTACTACTACTACTACTTCCTCGAGTAACGAAGAAGCCTGGATCAACTGATCACTAACATGTCATCTTTGAATTTTATCATGGTCAATGTTAAGTGTATTTCTTCTAATCGTAAGACACGAAAGAATATTAAACTGGCGATTGTAATAATTGTATGTATTATGTATACCTTTTTCTTGCAGGCAAAATGAAAATTGAACCTTTTGGAAGTCTAACATGAAAATAAATTGAAATAGAAGCCTCTATTTTCCAATTCCTCCCTTGACAATTGAAGTTGAACGTTCAGTTTATCATTATAGTGCGGTAGGGATTGTGGAACTTACCCTCCGTGCGGAGGGATTGTTTTTGGAAAGGTGTTTGGCAACAATATTGTATCAACAACGGAAGGGATTAAATTTGGAGTTGAAGACTGGTCTTGGGCGCCTGAGTTACTCCGGGCAGTAAGAAAAATGAGCATCTCGAAGAATTCTGACACTTCGTGTGTCGATCGCATCAAGATGCTATATCCAATGGTGAATGAGGCGGAAACACCCTTGCCAAGGTCGTGGAGCCCAAAGGATAAGTTCAACTTCATTGGGCTGTCTCAGAACAATTTACGAGTTCATTATAAAGGTTAGCCATGCTAGACAGAATTATGTCAGTAGGACGAATAAATGTACAAAATATTTTTTGCCTAAATTGTGATATTACGAATTATAGGCTCAGGAAAAGGACACAAAGATGCTGCCAGTGTACGAGCAACCTATCCAATTCCTGCAGCATGCGGCCTGTACTATTTTGAAGTTAAGATAGTATCAAAAGGACGTGATGGGTTAGTGGTGAAATCTGAAAACGAAAATAAAATAACGTAATAAATGATTAATTAATACGATTGAGTGAGTTGGTAGTTTCAGTACAACGCGATCCTTTTCCTTCCAGATACATGGGAATAGGGCTTTCAGCATACGGAGTCAACATGAATCGTCTTCCTGGATGGGATAAGCATTCATATGGATATCACGGAGATGATGGGCACAGTTTCTGTTCGTCCGGTACTGGGCAACCGTATGGCCCAACTTTTACTACTGGTGATGTTATTGGATGTGGAGTGAATCTTCTGGACAATACTTGCTTTTATACTAAAAATGGACATCATTTAGGAATTGCGTTTACTGATCTCCCTGTAAGCAATATAATATTTTATAGTAAAACACAAAATTTGCCAGAATCAGAGCATATCACATCGACATACTTGTATAGCATGAAAACAATGATTACTGGTGTAATACATGATTAAATTTGCAGCTAAAGTCATGCTTAATATAAATGTTATGCATGCAATTTCAGCCAAACCTTTACCCTACTGTTGGACTTCAAACTCCTGGTGAAATCGTTGACGCAAACTTTGGACAACAGCCTTTTGTATTTGATATTGAAGATATGATGAAAGAATTAAGGGCTAGAACTCGTTTAACAATTGAAAGATATCCTGTTCCAGATACTTACCGAAACTGGGAAGGAATAATGAACAAGTAATGGCTTCTTTCAAAAATGTTATTATATGAAATAAGCTTTTGATTTTGCCTGCTTTTTAGACTATAATGAAATCATATTTATCGATAATTACAAGAAATGTTTTGGTTTGAATTAATAGAATGGTTATGTCGTATTTGGTCCATCATGGATATTGCTCAACTGCTGAAGCATTTGCCAAGACTTGCGGACAAGCAGTTGCCGAAGACTTGGTCTCTATGCAGAATAGACAAAGTATGGATTTAATTTGTAGAGAACATTGTAAAATAGATAAAGCGGTGGCGCAAATTGCAAAGTAATACGTATTTTAAAAAATTTCAGAAATTCAGCAGCTGGTCTTGGATGGGCACATTCGCGAAGCTGAGGACGAAACAAAGAAATTGTACCCTAATTTATTAGAGTCTAATCCAGATCTTTTGTTTATGTTGCGGTGTCGTCACTTTGTGGAACTAGTAGGACAGTCAATGCCACCTAAAAACAAGCCTTTGGGAGATACAAATGACAATTCCTTGGATGGTGAGACAAACGAAAGCATATGCAATGGAAATACATGGAAAGAATCTCATCGATTTATGGATACTGAAAAAGCAGGATCTAAAGGTTGTGAGGACATGGAAATTGCCTATACTAATGGGTACCAAAACGGTTGCAGCGGAGGTGGTGATGAAATGGGTAAATAATATAAATCTGTTTCTTATTTATCATTCTTGTCCTGCTACTATTCGAGTTTTCCCTTTTAAGAAAACTGAAAATTCTTAGTCACTACTGATTATATGTTGTCCTTGTTATTATTTTAGACATCGAAATATCAACGTCTTCCTCTGTGAAGAAACCTGCCCACAGTTCATCAAACTCATCGTTGCAGTCACACTCAGAATCTGATTCCTGCAATGGTGACTCTTCGGGAAGCACTAGCAATAACGGAAACATAATTTCTAATGATATTTCAAATTCGTCGGTTAACGGTAACTCAAGTGGTGGGAAAAATTCTATAAAAGGCAAAACGATAGGTGTCAGTCATTATACAAATACATCAAACGGTAGTGTTGGAATGAATGCTGTTGAACAGCTACTCCAAGTAGGTCGTGAGCTCCAGTCCTTGAGCATTGCCATGCGTCGTATATATGGCCACAATGAAAACAACAAAAAATTAATGGAAAACGCTTTCAGTCTGCTGGCATACGCTGACCCATGGGACTCACCAGTTGGTTGGCAACTTTCGTCTAGACAAAGAGAACCTGTATGTGCTGCTCTTAATTCAGCAATTCTTCAGTCAATTCAATTGCCAAGAACTCCACCACTCCAAGTCGCTCTCAATCATGCCCATCTGCTTCTTACACAACAAGCACGATCGGGCCTTGGTGCTTGTGCCTTCATTGATCTCGATATGCAGGCTGATATCAAGTAATGCTTGCCACATTTGGTAGCATATTTCAATTGTGACTACCTTTGTTTCCCTCTATATAAACCAATTAGAAACGTAAATGAGTTTTCAATTACACTCATCACGTATTGCGTACTTTTTGAAGTCGAGTCATGAAAGTTTGATAGGAGAGATATGACGAATATGTACATACGACGTGTTTAGATAGTTGTTAAAAGCCACTGTCAAACTCGAATTGTTAATTTGTTAATTATAAGAGAGGGTGATGATGAAATGATACTTTCTGATTCCATTCAGTAGGAAATTTGAATTTTAACCTGGCAATTGCCCGGTTTACAAACGGAGAAGTCTAAAAAATGTATTCGACAAGAAGTGTTGAAGAAGGAGAGGTGGTGTTGGTGTGATGGTGTGAATGAGAAGTTAAGGTTATTTGTTCGTATGATCGATATGGTAGATTACATTGATGCTAACTGGTCCCCTAATCTGTGAAAGCAATTGCTGTGAAGTGAAGTGTACGGAACATTTATGTTATCATTGTCGAACTTGTTTCGTATGGTGACATTGTCATATCTAACAAATCGTGGAATGCGATTTTCATTTATGCAGTTTCAAATTGCTGACCACCATTATAACTTTATACTTGATTAATTAATTTGTTGTCTGGTCTTATTATTTTGCAACCGTTAATGGAAAATGAAAATTAATTAGCAAATATAGCTATTGGATTTACTAACTACATACACGTTACGGATTGCACGTAATCAATACGACTCATTTTGTATTGTTTTACATAATGCTACAAATAAAATGTTATAAAGATTACTTGATTGGCGACGTGTCTGAAATCTGTCAAGATTCTTATTAGTAAGCCAATCTGCCTATTTGTCAAATGCTTGGGTTCTGTTATTTTTTATGTTGAAGTGAATAGTTTTATCATCATCAGGTACAGTCATTTTGTAGCATATAGCAGTTAACGCCCTTTCAACATTTAACTTTTAGCAGACAAGTATATAATTTCGCATCTGCGATTGAAAAAAGAGTTTACATGTTGCATCACTGGAGAAGACAAGGACAGTAAAGAGGACTCTGCCTACTATTTGCTATTCTCAATTCGTCTGTGTAGGGCCCTTCCAAATTGTATACCGTAATGGATGGGAAGTAAAAAGAAATACGCCGTGTTTCCAAGAAGCTAAGCTAAAGTGTATTTCGTGTCAAAAGGAGCGGAATTTTGGGAAAAGGGTGATGTAAAAAGTGTAATTATTTGGGGAAATCTTTTCTAGAAATAATCAACAAGCGTACTCGTGTGTAGATTCAAATATTCGCTATACGTTAGATAGATAACTATGTTACAAACAAAAAACAGGAGCTAATTATATACATCAAACGATTACGTGGAATTGTACAGTAACAGTGTAAAGTGACTTCAAAGCGTATATGATCGTAATTGTTTTATTAAATACAGTCGCGTTGAGGAACAAATTATCACTCGCATTCGGAAACTTAATGGAGATATGATATGTTTATTGTTTATCTCACAATCAGATGGAATTTCTAGGTCTTATTATTCGCAATATAACTTGTATAGGTAAGCTAATTTAAGTTTTGAGCAAACTGTACACTTAGGTACAATCGCGTTTGCTGCAGGCTAACAAACAACATGAAATGTGCAACCTATAACGTACAGAATAAAAAGCTGACATTTAATTCCATTTTATGTATGTTCTATCTATACTTTTTCATGGGATCTAATGAAATCTTTCATTCATTTCATAGTATTACCCACTCTATGCATTTATTCATACATGATTGTCGATTAATGGATACGACATACCAAAGGATTACAAAAACTTATTTGTTCTTTGCTGCTCGTCCAAATTTTAGACCCATCACTCCGCGTCTGCCAAAGAATGGCATCTGAATGAAACTAACAGAACTATCTCCAGAAAAAAGACTATAATACGTGAAATGAATTGATATCCAAGGATCAACGATAGGTGGAATACTGGAACCATCACTGAACCGAAAATGGGAAAAGGGGGCGTTCGAGTGTATTTGAGATCTACTAGATGGTTTTGATTTGCACGGTGCTGGAGATGCGTCGCGGTTATAAAAAGAATAACAGCTAAACCCTCAGGAAACAATTAAGGATCTTTACAACATTAGATTCATGATGTCGTGTCTTTTCTCTCACCCCAAACCATTACCATGAACTTCGAGAATCTGCGTGACCCGACCCTAGTAAATCCCCGGACAGCTAATAAAGTGTCAAGTGTTACGTACGAGCATAGTAAAAATGCATCTCTAGGTATTCGTCTATTAGCTTGAGGTACGGTCATGTATGTAGGCCTCTTGGAACTAGACAATTCTGACATAAGAGCTCCCACCTTGAGACATATAGGACACAGAGGGTCGAAATTGGAGCATATTTGGACGCGCACGGCAAGCTTAGAGCATATACTGCCCGATTAGAGCACTGATTTAAAAACTACTGTGTT
>JAANSN010003596.1:0-17956 GCA_036850665.1 Dicranocentrus wangi | reverse complement strand
TTCATGTAGCTTTTTCAGGAAAATCCCATTGTATCCAATGGAATATAGCGCTCACTCACCAGTGAAGCACAAGAGCGGCGGACTCGGGAACAGACCATGTTTGCCCTAAGATAGGAGAGGAAATGTAGAGACAGCCCTGCCATATAATAAAAAAAAATTGAAAATGAACAGTGCACCAACACCACCAGTACCACACAGCGAGTTCTTGTACATCGACATCCTTCCACACACTCCACATTCACTTCACATCCACCACCATCCACCATCCAATTTTTTTTCGAATAGGGAGAAATAACAGCAAGAGCGACCAGAGAATTGTGAGCAGCTGCTGCCTCACACTTCTCCTCTCCTCTTCCTTCCTCCTCCACTCTCTTCTTTTATGCATTTTACATTTTTTTTTCTATGCATAAATATTGTATTTTTTATCATGCCCATGAATTAGGGACTTTACTTGTATTGCATTGCAGCTTGTGCAGTGCAATGCACTATGGAACATAGACATGTATTCGTTTTTTTTCCTCGCTTCTTCGTCTTCCTCCATAATATACAATAGAGGATAAGTGCATGCATATCCCCTCTGTTTGCATTATATGTAAAAAAGCAGGGGAGAAAAAAAGCAGAGGAGAGAGAGAGAGAGAACCTTTTTCTGTACTTTTTTTTCACTTCAGAGATCACTTGCTCCGTGCTCTTTTACGTGTATTGTCAAACGGGAAGATAAAAGGAGAAAAAGTGTTTTTTTTCTTGTTGAATCATCTCTTTTCTTCCATTCACGTCGTCACCTGGTAAGTAAGAAAGAAAGAAAGAAAAAAAAGTTTTTTTTGTTGATCTATTTTCTCACTATTATCTTCCTACTACTACTACTGAAGAAGATGAGTGAGTGTTTTCCTACTTGTTTCACACTTGATGCTCATTGATTCCTTGAAAGGAATGGGAAGAATGGGTCATGAGAGCGTACTCGTACACACTCTCAACTCTCAGAGAGCTCAGTATTTGCTTTGCGAGTTGTGTTGTTTGTGTGGGTGTACAAGAATATATAATAATGATAATGAATTTTGTTTTCTAGTTTTAGGTACACAATAAAAGGGGAATACACAGGCAGGCAGAGGCAGACAAGACGTAAGACAAGTTGAGATTGAAAGACTGACAAAAAAATGTATGTCTTCATTCATGGAACGTTGAAGCAAAATGAGCCAAATAACTACTACTTGATGCAACCGGAGAATGGCTTGTCTGCATTTGTGTCGAAAGGTTGTACCACGAAAAAGTATCCTTTGGTCATTGCCTCTCGCTACAATATTCCTTTCCTCCTGGATGCACCTGGAAAAGGACATGTGAGAATCTTAATTTTCTGTTTTTATACATATATATAACTGACCTTGGTTGATGCAAGAACCACTGAGGTACTGGATCGTGAGAATTATAATTTTTCGTATTTTGTTTTATTTTTGCCCAGAATATCGAAGGGGAGGTGTACGAGGTGGATGAGAGGATGCTGTACAGCTTGGACATGATGGAAGAGGTGCCGCACATGTGTACTCGTCGCATTGAAGATGTCATGATTGGACAGCATGTGGTCCAAGCTTGGTGTTACTTTCTCCACTCATTCCACAGTGACTTATTGCGTTCCCGGTGTCACGCAAACTATTCGTCTGCTGATGTATCTCATAACATGCCGTATGTGCCCCATTATCAGAGAGAGCAAGATGTGGACCACAGGTTGGAAGTGAAGTACTTTTGCTAAAAAAAAGTTTTTTTTTGAGAGAGAGGAAAAAATTTCTTATGCAAATATGTTACCCACGTACATATAATATAAAGATACATGTTTTATACTTTCTACGTCATTTACATTTCCGATTTGTGACTTGTAGCTAGTTAGTGTTTAGTTACGTATTTTAAGGGAAAATTTGTTAGCATGTATATGTAAGAAGAATTCTGTTGAAGTGGCTTATATCCAGTAATGTGCCGATTCGTGAAAAACCGATCTATGCAATCACTTATCAACTATATATATATATATACATTTACAATTTACGCACCCACTCCAACTTGGATCCATATTTCTATACTAATTGTTATATTATTGTAACGTGTGAAACTATTGAGATTATGATACAGCAGCAGCTATAATTGTGCTTGATAATAGGTTTTTGTATTGTGCTGTATGTATGTATAATGGGATGCACGGAGAAAAGCCAGAATGCAGTTTACCATTTTATGATCTCTCGAGAATTAATCATATGCAACATGTTGATCATCATCGTTGAAAGGTGTGTCTATTTCTAGGAAGAATATTCGTCAAGTGTGGTTGTAAAGGTGCATTAATTTTACAGATGGAAATGATGTACTGATGATTTTACTGCTAGTAAAAGCGTTGTCGGTATATAAGAGCTGAATAAGTTTTTGACACGAGTAATTATAAATCATTGAACCATCATACCAGCATTTTGGGATTGGGTATAGCATGCTCATTTTTTGTGATGTGTTTTGAGAAAAGGATAGAGGTCTAAGGTCGGAAAGGTAACACATGCATGTCAGTCAAGGTGCTAAATACTAAACAAACGCTTGGATTTTAAAGCACACCTATATCCTGAACGCGACATTGTCATTGATGCAATTCACTGCCATATACCATGCAACACGAAAACGCTTGCTAAATAAATTGTACCTGACTGAACATGAAAGGTTCTCATCAAAATGTATGATGAAAAATTAGCCTCACCGCGACCGACGAACCACCATTCGCACACATCACTGCAAAAGTAATAACGTCCATCTCGTCTCAGCAATAAATCCCTTTAAATCATTGCGTGCCTATTCTTCTCTGTTGCAGGTAGGTAATTCGACCGTGGCAATTTTTCAACCTTTTCTTCAAATGCTCTTGAAATCCCATAAATTGTTAATGACAGTTTCGCAGTTTTGTGCTGATGAAGAAATGAATGAATAGCTATACATTTCGAAAGCATAGCTTTTTTATCCTTTCGCCAAAGTCGTCGTGGCGGATTCTGTCAAACTCTGATATTGAACATTGGATTGTTCTCATTTGAATTGTTTAAATAGTAAATAGAATTATTATTTTTTATTTACAAAAGAGGATGTAATACATTGTCCAGTTCCTAAACGCTAAATTTTAACATAGGACGAAAATCTATACATCATGTCATTTATCAACGCCACTCCAAATTCTAGATGCACGCCGTATTGTCTTACACTTACAGATAGCCTCGACGTCTTGCATCCATGAAGTTAAAAATTACAATTAGTGTGACATGTCACATGATTTTGTTACAAAGTGTGCCGTCGGGCAAATAGCGGTAATTGTGTAAATGGGATTTTCTCCACGAGTACAAAATCACAAAGGAGCTGATCCACATGCAAATGGCGAGTAGGAAAATTACCAGTCCGATCAAACTCGTGTAGCAGGCAAACGTTATCCAAAGGTTGAACAGGAGATCCATTTTGGTCTGTTATGCACAAAAATAAGATTTAAAAAAATGAGCACTTGTCCAGAGGAAATGATAACCTGCCTAAGGTATTTTTTTAAATCCCGGCTTACCAATTTATAACGTCTCTATATTCTCCAACAGAAAAAAGAAGAATCCCTTGAGTTGTCTCTCTTCAACTCTTTCTGCGTAAGTAAACCCAGCACTTGACTATCCCGTGATGAGCGAGACACTGAAAAGGCGCAACGGTATAACCACTAAACCACACACACACACACACTGTTTCGTTTCAAACATCCAAAACGAAGTAACACAGGTACAAACTACGTCTCTGTTATTTTGTAGTTAGTCATTAGTGGTACGTCAGACTGACGATGAGATGCATGTACGCGTAAACAACGCTATATGCTATATATAATATATGCCTTACATTCATGTACGTTTAGGTTGACAAATGAGTGAGGTTCGCCTTTACAAGCCCAAAATAATGTTACATTTTAACACAAAATATAGCCTTTTACCTCTGCAAAATAATTGTGTGCTCGTAAAAGATCCCAGCAATCCCTATCGTCTTACCTGCTGCACATCACACGTCGTGGTCGTCGCGTCGTCGTGGTTCACGAATAGGAAGTTATATACTGAAGCTAAATGCGAGGTAGTACGCGACGATGCGATGCGAGCAGATCCCATTTACTTTGTACTTTTTACATTATATTAATTCGTCGTCCATTTGGTGTTGGTGTGACGCAATACATATGGTACTGTCGCTCAATTGCATAATACTAAGAATTTTGTTAAGCACATTGAATATTAGCAGTGATAGGGATTCAATTTTCAAAAAAGGTGATTGATTGACAAAATGTATTAGGGGAATATATGGGAGCAAATGGGTTTTGTAACACGTTTTCCTCATCATCGTCATCAAGACAAAAAAATTATTAGTAGTATAGTAATATATTTAGCGAAATGTCTGAGTTGTGGTCACATTTACTGCAAAATGTGTCATGCTTCAGGTTGTCATCAGACAGTGGAAAACGATTCGAGGGAGAATACGTAATAATAATACAATAAAACAAAATGCAATATTATGTATTTTTTAAGGACCCTGTTTATTATGATGTGAGCACGGTTCACCCCTTTCATTTACGATGGAATGCATACCAAGAATTTTTCATGCGTTTCGGTAGCGCTCTCATGTAACGCTAATTGTCTTTGTGCCTTTTTACGAGGAAACTTAGCTTCATTGGTTCTTGGTCTTGGTCCCTTTAAATCCTTAGTTTTAAGGGCAGTCAAAAGGGGATTGCGTGCAATATATGGATCTGTGTGGATGTGGATAGGTACTCTGCACTTAAATTTGTATGTGTCTGTAATGCGGCCCCTCTCAAAGCATTTTTTAAACGTTTGAGAGTACATTATCATCACGCTAAATCTTTAAAACAGCCTGTAATATGTAGCCAGCCAAAATGCTCATTTACAGTTCGATGCACAGCATCCCATATAAAAACAGATATTTTCTCTTTTATTTCTCTTGTTTTGAAATTAAATATATCTTCGTCAGAAGCCTGAGTACATAAATAAGTAAATGTATAGGAACAGCTTGTCTCACAATTAGCTTCAATTTGTTGCATATTTGCCAACACACTATTTTTCCCATTACGTATTAAGTAAGCTCAAAATTAAATAAATGGGTCGTACAGCCAGCAACCCGTGACCCTATAGGATTTTTTTTTACAAAAAAAAACAATATTTCCAATACAGGTGAGAGCACACACGGACACAGTATTTTATGGTACATCAGTTTACAAATGGGCGGAAGGTTACTTCCTTTAGAAAAAAAAAGTTAGCATTATTTTTTCGAGCCTAATAACGTTTCCATTTCCATCATCATGGTCATCATCATCATGATGACTCATCAGTGCAATCGCAAAGACTCTTTTTCTTGGCGTATATAGTACATCAGAATTCCGATGGGCGCTCGTCTTGACTCTCGTCAGGCGTCTTGAACTCCTCCTCCACGGTCGACAGCGGCGGTTCCGGAGCGGAAGACTTTCGGACAGAGGGAGCAGTGAAGCTGTGAGAGACCTGTTCTGCAGCCAGGGCTGCATCTATGACATCCGCACAATTCAAAAAGCTATCTTCCGAAGCTGCGCTATCAGTCATGAAACTGCTCTCGTCCGTTGTACTTTCTGATGGCTACAAAATGATACGATTTATTAAAAAATTGATTTCTTATATGCTTGCCGCAGGTGAGCTATTTTTTTAAAGGCGAAAATAGGGAAAAAGGTCACTCTCGACGTAGATGTGTTCTTAATGAGATTATAAATGTCATTTTTAACAACGTGTCATGCAGGATGCACAACCGGCTTTCCATTCCTCTCAATAACAAATTGAAATTCTGTAAAAGCTCAAAGTAAACAAGTAGTAGTCGTGGCGGAGGGGTGCGTGGCGTATCGAAATTTCATACAACTGACCACCTTAATAATTTTCGAAAGTGAAGGAGATGCCATGCGTCCCATGCGTCTAGCTCTATAATTTTATAAATGCATGAATGAGTAGGATAAGATGAGGCGAGGATAGAAACAGTCAAAGTTCATGCTTGCATATACGATTAGTAGATTAGTACACAGTTGTCTTTATGGCTGGGTTATGAAATGAGCGACGAGCGAGGAGGGTGCACAAACTCGTACACGAAACTAACAAGCAGATGAGTTGGTTGATGTGCAGTCAAAATACCGTGAAGCTATTCACCTCAGAAACACTAATACAATCATGCAAATATAGATATGTAGTATGCATAGACCACGAGCACAAAAGAGTAGTCGGCAGTCTCGGCAGTTTTGCATCCGTTCAAAACATGCAAAAAAGGAGCACTTTGAAAACACTTCAAAGAATATGGCAATCTCGTCGTACTTTGTAATCTGGATCTTCATCACTCTGGTACTCTTTTGTTGCCTCGTTGAGTTCCTGCATAAAGGTGGATACTACGTGAACTTCGTCTTCTTTCGGTAACTCACAGGTGTCCGGCTCAACCTCGACCTGGGAAGAGTTGTTGCAAACTTCGGCCTCTGACACAATCACAAATTGCTTGGAATATCCGTTCGCATAGGGGAGCCCATTGGTGGAGGAGGAGGACGAGGAAATCTGCTTTGTGACTGTGTCCGCAGTTTCATCACTGTCCACCTCGTCCACCCCACCACCGGCGGCTTGCTGGGGAGCTTTACTACCAGATGCCAGGTTGGAATCGTCGGAAATGGAGGATAAGGATTGAAGGTCTTCTTCTGTGGACGAGTGTCTTCGGCGCTGTAACAAACAAGCAAAGGACAATAGCCCCAAGTGTTACAGATTGGCTTATGCAAATTAATGCAAAAATTTAAATTAGCATAGTGTTTAAATTCCTTTTGTTACCTTGCACCGAGCCTTCCCTTTCCCGTTAACGGACGCATTCAGATTGCAACCTTCTTGACATTCCGTGGTTGTAATGGTCGGCATTTGGAAGGCACTGTAGTTACTGAATCCTAAAAGATTGAAGGGAAAGAAGGGCAGGATTTTGCGGTAGTTGGCTCGCGGGATTCTTCGTTTTGGAGATTTCTGTGAAAATAGGACAAAGGTTTGTGAGTTTAAAAATAAACCCTGCTTAAATATTGTCTTCAGATTTTGTAAACTTCACTCTTATAAAAGTCAATAAAATATGCTGCTTACCTTGACACGATGAGCATCATTGCATGCTTCCAGGTTCTCACAAGCTGTTTGATCATCATCAACAACGACTGCCCATTGCCGAATTACAGATGCTGAATAAAACTGAAACAGATTAATAATAATCAAATATACAATCAAAGGCATACCAACTTCCAAAAAATCTCATATTTCAAACTTGATCTAGAAATTAAATTATTACCAGAACTGTTGATGGAATATTCAACACCTTCCAAATGAAACTAACATCTGAAACACCCTTCTTCTCCTCCCCACAGGACTCACATTGACTTCCATTATTAACAACATATCCATTCTGCTGTGGCTGTGCTTGAGCTTTTATATCTAAAACTCGAGAGTCCTTTTCGCTCACCGTGATGTCCAACAATAGTTTGATACGTTTAACTTCATTTCCCCCGTAATATTCCGAATGCCCGTTTTGCTGACTATTAACCGACTTTCTCCTTTTGCTCCGCGTACAATATCCATTCCTTGTCGGAGGAGGTGGAGCTGCTGCACACACTCTCAGACTGTCAAACGGGGTTGAAAACACGTTCAGCTTATCCGCAAGATTTTCCAAAACTTGCATCATCAGGTAGAGCAAATTCCGCACGAGAGATTGCACTTTGACGAGGATTGCACATGTCACTCGTTTCGGAAACGATATAATTGATGATATCATTGTAATTATTAGCATTAATTTAATAAACAGTTAACAAAAATAACAAGAAATATCCTAACAAAAGTTTTTTTTGTTGGAGAAGAACAATCAAACAAAGGAGTAGAACTAAGGAATGAAGCAGCCGAGCCCGATAGGACGGTGACACGACGGCCTACTAAAAGTAATAAACGAGACGGTCGGACCAGCTACAAGAAAGTTTATTACGCATTATGCACCATATATTCATTCCAAGAAGGATAACGAGAAAACTCAGGTACAATAAGCACACCGTCCGAACATCATGCCTGCCTGTCATGCTGAAAATCGTTTTTTAGATTTTCCTTCTCGTTCATTATTTAAATCTATATAAAATGGAAAGCCTTCTGTCATATCCCCTCTGATGTGAGCTCAAGGTGAGCTCACTTCTACGCATTTTTTCCCTATGAAATGGATAACAAAAAAGGGAAGTTTGGAAGAAAGAAATATATGTTTTGTGTTCCCCGTTTCCCTCAAGAAGACCCTAGTTCCTTTGTTTGACAGTTCTCCTTTAGTTTGTTTGCCCAACTTGACAACCGGCGTACCTACTTGGATCCGTCCATCCGATCCGTACAGGAGGATCATGAAGGAAATATTATGGTGATAAATACAGATATGAATGCAAATTGGCTTTTTTAGTTGCTGCATTGGATAAATAAGTTTTATTTGTTCGAGGATCGTTGAGCAGATGTATTTACAAAAAATAATAATAATAAATGATCTACATACTGACTGGATCTATTTGGATATATTGATTTGTTGCTGTACTACTACTACTACTACTACATACTAAAACCGACCGGTAACGTACAATGTTATGTACAGCTTCTAAACACGTTACTAAAAAATTGGTATCAGGATCATCAGTACACATTGATATGTCTCCAAAATGCTAATCTTCTCGAGAATGGCATGTCAGTCATGTTGAAGGTTGTATTGATATCGAGAACTTTGGGGCTTTCTTGGCTGTATGGAGTCCAAAACCGATGTTTTAGATTTTTCTGGTCTACCGTGTTCATCATTGGCTCTCTGAAAGACAAAGATGAGACAAAACAGGTCAAAACCAAACAAAAATATGGTAAAATATTTTAATGGAAATCCGCTAGGGCTGGTACTTTACCCATGAAACACAAAATTCCACCAGAGATTGACAACATTGGCGGACATGACGTGATCCGAGCTGGTGGAGTAAATTGGTTGGAAATACTCTGTACTGTTGAATAAATACTGTAACTCGTCATAGTGCATGACGCCATAGTCCTTAGCTTGGAAGCGGAGTTTCTCTGGCAGTCCGTGGGCACCTTTGTAACTAAAGACGAAGGCAAAAGTGGATGTGCTTGTTATGTGCTTGGTGTGGATGTCCAATGCCTTCTTAAAAGGAACGTTGAAGAAGCGATCGCCAAACATCTGCAAGGACAAACTAACTTAATTATCACGCGACAAAGTAACGTTTCATTGTAACGTTATTTTTTTGTTATATAATTTTACATCACTCATGCGATGCACTGCCTCAGAACCATCGAAGCTATATTTTTTCCCAAATTCTCCCAAGTAAAAGTCTTCAATGAGGGCCGTTTTGTCAGCACCCGTGTGCAACGCGATTGGAACAGATTTCTGAATTTCCTTGAGAAACCTTCGGTTTCCCATTAAGCCCAAGTTGTTTACTAAGAATGTCAAAAAAAATGTCAATATTTTTCTGAGCTCCTTTTGTAAATGGGGACAATTCCTGGTAAACTCACTCAGTGGAAATATTTCCCCTTCGTTTTTAGTAATCCCAGTCAACCAAGGCATGGCTTTGACGCGGTTCCTCGCGTAAAGGATTTCGGGCGATGCAGTAATAAAAGCATCTTCGTGATTGTGTTCGATCACTGGACCAAATAATATTGTAGGGTATTCCATGAATTCCTAAATTTAAAATTCAGAGAAAATATTAGCGGGACTGAGTTTCCCTTTTGATCAATTTTTAACCGTGACGGAAGGGTGGCCACTGACATAAAGTTGGTATTGCTGGGACACAAGCTTCTTGGCAGAAATGCCCCGGAGACATTTTACAATCTCCTTAGAATTGACCACAGAACACCAAAAGTCCTCTGCCAACCTCTTTGTCAAATTCTTGGAATCAGAGAAGGCCCAATGACTGAATGCGTTCCCGCTATGGGATATAGCTGCTCCAAAGAGGTCTTGAGTTAAAGGAGACATCATATGCAGATGGGAAGACACTCCACCGGCGTCATGGCCCATGAGCACGATGCGACGACGATCCCCTCCCATTCTGTCAATATTTTCAACCACCCAGCCCAACGCCATGGCTTGATCTTTCAAGCCAAAGTTTCCACTAGCAAACTCATCCCCTGTGCTAGCGAATCCTGTTCCATTAAAATGAATTTTTATTTTGTCCGTTCTATATCCGTGCCCAGCATCCGGCACAGCTTAATTGTCATAAATTTATTAAGGATTACCCAGTGGTCCTAATCTATAATTAATTGTAACCACAATAGCATCCTCGTCCGCCATATAAGCAGGCCCATAATAGTTCCCACTTCCAAACCCAAAGAATCCTCCATGAAGGAATATAATCACTGGAACCACTTGATCTTTATCCAGCTACGAATGTCATTTAAAAACGAATACAAGTAAAAGCCGGTTCCAGCTTCAATAACACTGGGAAATGGGAAATTGAATATTACCTGTGGGATATAGACGTTAAGGAAAAGACAATCTTCGTCGCCTACACATTTTTTATGGGATACCGTTCATGTGAATACAATAGTAGATTAATTTTTATTGCGACGAATATTGGTATTAAAGATAGATAGTAAAAGGTAAAAGTTTACCCTGAATGTTGAAGTACTTGAAGGGATCCATCTGAATACAAATTGGCCCTTTTTTAGTTCCATCCCTTTGTTCTTTCCACGGTTTCTTCTTTTCAGGATTCTACAAAGCACATGACTCCAGATAATTTTACAATTTTCACATATGTATACCGTCATCCGTCATGTTCTAGTCCGTATTGCAGTAGTTTCAGTAGTACTTACGGCGAAACGGAGATTCCCAACGGGAGGTTCAGCATAAGGGATTCCCTCAAACGCTGCGACATTCCTCCCTTTAATTGTCGTCATGTAGTGCCCATTCACTTCACCATAAACCGTTTTTAGCACCGGCTGATACTCATAATTCAAGGTCACTTTTGGTAGCACATTTGGTGCCGGAAAGAGAACTTCGCAGGATATCATAGAACACAAAAATCCTAGAAATCTCGCTGCCGGAGACATTCCCATCTTGAATCCTTGAAATATTTACTCGCTCACTTTATAGATTTTTCTGCATTCAAGGAAATCAAAAGCAGATCACCTTTACGGTCGCAAGACTAATGACAACTAACTTGTAGTTTTGCTTGATAAAAGAAAAAGGAAGTGAATAGTGGAAAAAAGTGAAGACCTTCATTTAAAAGCAGGTAGAATGGGACTGAGGAGTGGGGTGATGATAAGGGATGATGAGCTAATATAAAAATGAGTGCTGCACTGCACACGTATAGTCGTATAAACAAGGACATCACGGGAAAAACGCTCACGCTTTTGAAGTTCAAGAGATTTTCACAAAAAACGCAGCATTCATTCAATCGTGTAATGATGTAAAATGCAATGAAGTGAAATCTGCTTGGCAATTGGGTAGATAAAAACGAAGGAAAACTTATCCCTTCGACGCGTCGCCAGTGGAGGTGCTACCATTGCCACCGTGCATCCCTGCAATAAAAGTAACTTCAAAAGGGTTGTAACAAACTGAAATAAAAAATGACAACGATGATGATGATGACTATGATGAGTTTTGTTGTAGGTTGATGATTGCTGGTCGCATTTTCATAATTTCATTCATTCGTGTCCTCCTGTTGATTATGGCATATTTTTAAGGAGGCTGGTTAAATCTAAGATTACTATGTTCAACAGGTAAGATATGATGCTCCTACATGATCATTTTGCTTTTTTTGAGCATTATGAAACCGTATTAAAATCGTAATAACGTAATTGGGTTTGTTTTGTGTCAGTGGGGCTGTAGGACTCCAAATTGACATGATGTAAAATGATGGCACATCATTATGAACATTTTACAAGAAACCGCACAGGATTCTTGTAGTAATTACGTAAACCGTTAGTTTCAAACGTGAGCACGCTAAGCAAGAATTAGTATTATTTGAGGTGATTGCTGTTCCTCGTCCAGTTGAGGGGAAGCAGGAGCTAGATTAGATTTATAAAAAAGTGTGTGGTTTTATATGAATCTGTCAAAGATGTACGTGACCTTCATTCTGAATCTGATATGAAACCCAAACGCCAAAAGATAGTTACCTACGTGTGCAGAAGTAAAAGCTACTTTTTCGCGAGTGCAGTGCAAATATAAGAACCGGTTTAGGGGTGACGCTGATTGCAGAGCGTCATGTTATTTTCAGAGAAGAATTTTCACATTATTTTCTGTTTGAGCATTCACGAATGCGATATTTGCTAGTAGTGCAAGCATGATATACTCTTTGTATGACTTACAGGGGAAATCACGCTCGCATATCGATCGCATCTATTTAAGCACACTTTCACTTTCAAACGTGCAGATTGTAAGAGTCCATGTAGACATTCATGAACATTTAGGCATTAGAAGGATTATATGTACTCGTACAAATAATAACAGACTTTATTTCGTGAATTTTTGCAAATTTTATAAAAACCTATCATTTACATTTTGTTTTCGTGAGATGGACAAAGCCAAACAATAATTTATCTCAACAAAATATTGCAATACTTATTCAAAACTTTCAGAGCAAGAGTAATTTCTTCATAATTACGGCAGAAAGAACGATACATATTACATCAGACATTGCGACACACACAAAGGTCATACGTACTTACAAAACAAAGTCATCAACGTTAACAATTCAAACTCTAAACAGCCCAGCAAAAATGGAGATACAAGATCTAATGAACCAGAATATCGTGCATAGCATATTTCCAAGTCCATACTCTAGCAATCTTATCAAAAGTTTGTCTGTCGGACATGTATAACTGAGCAACACTAGGCTCCATGTTGGTTTCCAGGTAAGGATCAGTTAGGAGGCTTTGGACAGATAATAATACTTGAGATATTGTGAGAGCCAGAGTCCAATTATGCTGGATACAGTCGATTCCAATGTCTCCATGTCGGGAAACGTTGGGATGAAATAATTTCGTTAGAAATCTTACAACTGGTGGCTTGATGGGATAGCTGCAAAACATAATAATTAGCAAATATTTAAGCGACAGGATAATTATGTCGAAAACAACTATTCTTTTACAGTAATGTTATCTTACTCTTGAGGAACTTTGAGATTTAGATAGAATACTCCTCCTTGGTAAACACTTTGGGGTGGACCATGTATGCGTGCCAACCAATTGTAATTTAGTCTGTCCAATGGAACTGCTTCGATACCATCAGGATGATCTATGCGCAACCCTGGAACCGTGGAAAGTTGTTTCAAAATTATTGAGTAACGATTGTTTGCAAATTGAACAAATATTCTTACACCACAAATGTTCAACAACTGAAAACAACTTACACTTAATTTCTTTCTGCAACCTTACTGATCTTAACGATCTTGCTGGTCCGAGAGACCCTTGTGGGTTTTAAAGTTAAATTCATGAAACACAACTTGCAGGGAACACTGTCCAGACTGAAAATTAAACGAGTGGAATCCGTTATTATGCTTTTTCAATAAGTTATTGTTGTAAAAACGAAAGGTTTTCAAATAAAACTTATGACAACTTACAGATCAGAATACGCAGAATACCAGTCGTGAACAGTGTAAAGTGGATTAAACAAAGGCCATCTCAATCTCATGAATTCTTCCCATCTCTGATTAGGAAAGAGGTCCAATACCACGGCCTTCCATTTGGGATTCACTTTGGATGCCATGAGAAGACTAACATCATCGAGTTTCTTAAAAATAGCTGCCCAGACTATAATAAAATTGTTTGAATAAGAATCGGGTAACATTTTTCTAAACTACTAATGTCATTTTAAGCATGGATTTTATTACTTTCTGGAGGAATCCGAAGTAAGAGCTCCTGTGTCAGTTGACCATACTCGTACGCAGGTCTGGGAGTTGTGAGTAGTGCCACTCGATTAGCTAACCTTCCAGCTGGGGGAGAGGGAGGAGATTCCAGCTGCTGAGGGGACGCTGGCTGAACAATCCATTCTCCACCACCGACAGCCATATCAATGATCTCAGGACCTTCAACGATTTCCGGTTGTTCAGCCCGAACTTCTTCCATGATGACGTCCGCCTCCACTTCTACGTCTCGGTGAGCATCCTCTTCAATCTCTTCGTCAGGTGAAGGTTCGCCTCCAGGAATATGAATATTGAGAGGACTATGTCTCTGTTCTAGGTCACTATTACTCCGTCCCGGAGCAGGTCCTGCACCCGCCTCTTCTGACGGTTCGTCATTTCCCGAATCTCCATCATCTTTCTACCATTGGTGTAAAAAGTGTTGTAATATAAAATAACGAGATTAAGATTAATTTAGCTCAGTACCAACTTTGTTATAATATAAAACAGTGACTTAAATACACAATAACAACTTACATCCATTTCAGTTTCAAATGGGTTATTAATTCCCTGATGATAAAACTGAAGTAGGCGAAAATCTTCGGAAAATATAAATTCGTGGCAAGTCGCACATGTTGGTTCTTCAAAACAGGGCCCATAATAGCCATCACAGTAGAAGCAGGAGTGATACTGGAAATGGTTCAAAACAGAATTCAGCAAAAAAAAACGACATTAATAAATATCAGCTTCACTTTACAAACCAAAACATGACAATTTAACAAATTTAATTGGTACTACTTACATGTAAGTCCATGCTTCCAGCCAAGTTGTCATCCGCTTTTGGAATGAAGTCCATTTTCAGCTTTGAGATTCGAAGTGACAAATATGTTGTAAAAGGGGGAATAACTAAAACTAAAAGTCGGCAATGCCGATATCTCCACCAACTAACAAATAACGTACAATTCCACTATTTCAAAACTATTTGTTTCGGGCACTAATGATATATAAACAACGCATGGGACATTCGATATTATTCCATCCGACGACGTGACCAACTTTTGATATTATCTGTGCCCCTATTCGAAAATCGAAACCCAGCTCACACAAAAGTTATACTTAAGTCAGTTTAGAGTAGAGAGCCCAATTGACACAAATTTTTCAATATTTCAATATGTTCTCGTCTCCTCATATCATTTTTTTATATCTTGTTTACTAGGTGCTTCACATTTTCGACCGAAAAACTAATAATTTGACAAAACATCTTTCAGTAATTGGATTTTACATACCTAAATGCGTTCTTCTTGTTTACACCATCACCACCGCTGCTGTGTAGTGCAAGTGCAAACTTCACACTCATCGTGCACAGCACAGCTGCTAATATTTGATGTGCTATAAATGGGGAATAGCATGGGATATTGGGATATAGGTAAGGCAGGATAGGGATGGATGGGGAAATGTTCATATTTCACTCTTACCTCACTCACATTATACGTATACCACATCACGGCATCACATCACAATCACACACAAAGCAAACAAGCGACAGTAGCCGTACCGTAAGATATATAAAGTGCTCGACCATGAATGAACGGAGATGAAATGAACGCTGGACAATGTGTTAAAGTTAAAATACACTTCAAAGTCTGATAATATGTTTTATTCGTTAGGAAGGATTACGGTAACAAAATGTTTTGAAATCTTGAGATAACGTATAATTATAGTTTTTGTTCTTTTGCTTCATCAGAGGTAATGTAATGATGTAAATATGTACGATATGAGACGAATTGTGATTCAATTAATTAAAATCTCAGGTTGTATTGTCGCAACCTTCCACTCAGAGTTGGGACAAGGAGACCCACCAGAGTTATGTGTAGCAGGGCTGGCTTTTCAATCTGCATCCGGACATGGATGTAGGATTTAAGCAATTGGAACTGTGAACAGAAAATTAAAGTTCTCAAACTATATGAATTAAAAAATATGTTTTAAGGATTCAAGCAAAAACAAATATTTTTTTGTACTTTAGTACCTTCTTTAGAAACTCGTCACTCACTCCGTCTTGGAATAAGTTTCCTCCCCAAACAAGAGGAGTTTGAAGTTCTCCAACCCCCACCCTTTCCTCGTTGCCGAGTGCCCCTAAGTCCGTCAAAATGCCTTTGATGTCCGTTCCCCCTCCCCCAGTTACAAAGTCATTTAGCCAAACGTGCAGCTCCCTAGCAGTATCATTAGTGCCGACGGCTTGCCACACGGTGAAAAAGATCATCCCATATGTGATCACAATACATAAAATGTCTGCATTGATTTCTCGAACGTCCGACGGCTTTAGATCGGTTGCGTTTGCTGAGGTGTCCCATGGAGGTCCGCTTCCCTTTGAATTTCCCATTCCACTAATTAGCCCTATAAGAAAGGACCAAATAAAACTCCCACCTCCAAACAAGTAAGAAATCCCTTCACTCAACCCCTCCCACAAATTCTCTGCGTCCCATACTGTGCCAGTTATTGTGATGATGATCGTAAATGACAGGTAGAGGGAGAAGAGGCTATTTGTGTTTATAATTAAGTCTGCAGCGTTTGTATACAACACCTTAACTTTCTCCAAGTGTGAAACATCCGGTGGCACGCGCTTACTTAGCGATTTGTAAATTATGGCCTTGATAGCAAGAAGCTGGAACTTGATTGCATAACAAAATGTGCAGTACACGGGGAGCAGGAAGGAACAAAAAATGTCGAGGGAAAACTCGGCCACAACTTCAACCGTGGCCCAAAAGTTACGTCCTCCAATGTAATACTTTTCGTAACTAATGTACCTTATGGTATGAAGGCACACTAAAACAAGCAGCATGACGAGAAGGCGCCCCCTGAACCTGCAACCCACTCCACCGTTGGTTTGGTAAATATGGTTCAAGTGGCAGACAACATTATTAATATTGAAACCTCGTATCCAAACATAATCGAGGGGTAACAAGATTGGCATGTAGCGAAAGAATTCTAGGAAATCTTCAAATGCTGACATTTCATACTTGCCAGAAATAAATAGGCTATCAAAGAAATCACCAAACACGTACAGTATGTAAACGTTGACTAGAACTGTGGGAATCAGTAGGATAACTGAAAGGATACAGGAAAGTGGGGATCGACAATTGAATATCCGTTTAAACCAGGCTCCGGTTGATCGAATGGGGAACTCCTCTGGAGATTGTTTGGAAATGAGGAGGTAGAATGGGCAACCCCATATGAAAAACGGGGCAGACACCATGCAAAATGTCCATGACCAGTAGCGAGGCAGTGCAGAAGGAACAATAGACTGTTCCCCTGGTTCAGTCCCATTTTGAACTTTAACTACTGTCGTCTGTTTGGAAGCAGAGTGCCCAGATTTTCTGTTGAAGGTCATTAGTGTCACCGAAGAACCCATTGTATTCGATTAAGTTTCGAGCTCAAGCAAATTAATAATAGGAATTTTACAAGAAAAGTTAATCGAAATATAGATGAAATGACGGTTGTGGTGAGCAAATAGCGTGCTCCGAAAAGTGTGGACAAGACAAGTGTTGAACATGACAAGGTTAAGGTAACTATACAATTTTTGTATTTCATGAAGTTGGTGTAAAAACGCCCTTATGTATTGCTTTTGTAGCACCTATATATATGTACATAAGGACAATTTGGACAAAATCGATAGAGTTTCGTGTTTTGTAACTTGTTTTGTTTGATAATCATATCGGTTCAATTCAGACACGCGAAAGCACTACGCTCTGCAAACGCTCTGATAAGTGCTATTCTATTGAGTATTGATTGAAGACGAACTTATTACATTTTTTATAAGTAGGAGTGTTTTGAATTTTTTTATATACAATTCATGTTGATTGTTCATTCTTCTAATGAAAAGGAAAATTTTTAAGGCTAAATTGATCCACAGGTCACCCCTCGAATTTAGGCTCGTGCGATTATACCTCGATGGAAAGCTATGGTCCTTCAGAATAATACTGTGGTGGAATTTAGTTGCGGAAACCTTCCTGAGAGGAATTATTGACCCTATTGGGTAGGCATTTTGTATATACTTTTTAC
>JAANSN010003595.1:0-17961 GCA_036850665.1 Dicranocentrus wangi | reverse complement strand
TGAAGTTGAAGAAAATGACATGTATTGATGAAAAACTTTGTTACAACTCCTGTCTCCTAATTAATACATATTGGCTATGATATTTAAAACAAATCTGTCCAAAGATGTCAACATGCCATGCATTGTCGTTAATGCTCAAACCATAATTCCGTTTCTGTAGCCTAACGTTTCTTCCAGTACTTATAGAAAAGCTGTTCCAAACAGCTTTGCACATGGTCCCAGTTCCTGCTTCCATGAATAACATAAAATTACTATTTCAATTATATGTTTGTATACCCAGAACCTCTGCGGGGGGGGGAGTGTCGTTGTCGTTAAGAAAACCTTTTAAAAATTGAATATACATAAAGAATATGAATAGTAATAGCATTACTCATTTGCATTATCTCTCAAGGACTTCATGCATTGCATCTAATCACTCGATTCTCAATACATTTGGTTTGCATTTGGATTTGGAAGCACATAAAATCCACGCAATGTTGCAGTCATCTATCTAGTTCTAGCATCGCATTGTGATTTGTGATACAAATTGTGTCTAAAATTGGCATGATAATGATATGACGTTGCAAAAAGCAGTTACAGTTTTTTAAAAATGCGTCCCAACAAGAAGCAGGTTACAAATCCACGGCGTGATTAAAGTCTATCAGTAGTAGTGCGTTATTAGTGTGCATGTAATTTAAAATTAAATTTGATAAACGCATTGGTCAAATTATAACTTATTTAAATTCAAAATGCATATAGATCGACTATATGCTCCTCTAATTCACCTTTGCAACCCTATCATTCGTTTTATTAACGCCTTCACTTTGCCTTTTTTTATAGCAAGCTTAAAATGACTTTTGTGCGAATTAGTATGTTCTTCAAAACGAAAAAAATTGACTTGATTTGACCGAAAGCAAATTAAGACATCATCAGCATGATATAATCCATTATTCGAACATACACATTAAAATCACAGTCGTTTTCAAGTTTTAACGTAACTTAGTACAACATGTGCCGATAAACTTTCTCCGTAAAATAGTCATGCATTATGAAGTATCAAAAATGCATATTCTTGCCTTGCTCAGCTATTCAAATGGTTTCCGAATTTGATGTATTAAAAAACTGACACCGAATAATTTTTTTTTTGGTCACCTTCATGCACGATTTTAGAATAGTAATAATGATATACATTACGGGCGTCTGTTCCATCCGTATACATACCACTTGTATTTTTAAGTTATATATAGTTTGCTTTAATTTTAGACTTGTAAGATTTTCTTGTAGAATTGAATTTGCGCAACATTCTTTCCATCTTATTTCATTGATTGTGCATTATTATCAAAAACACTAAAATTATGTTTTTTTTTATATTTTGAATGTCACGATATCTTTGTAAAGTGGATGGCTTTGGCTCTTAGTACGTGAATAAAAGTTATATAGCTTATAAGTTTTAAGTAAATTGGTTATCATTTTGGTGTCACCTTTCACTCAATTGTAAATAATTGATTTTTTTACCCTAATAAGATTTACATGTAGGTTTAACACGATTTTTTGACGAGACCGATAAACATTTTCTCCCCTAAAAACAACAATCAATAATTTTATTGTGTTGGTCGGTTACGGTTAAAATGCATGCAATGTTAAAACGAAAAGATTTTTAACTTTGTACGGGGCACTTCGTGGCAGGCTGTTTCCTGTTAAGAACTCTCCTTAAAAATGTGATTCTTACAGAGTGGGACTACAAGTTCGGATTTAGGTGCAGTGAAAGTTGAAGTGGGGCAAACTCTCCATACTAATGTAAGTATTATGCAATATTTGGTCAGACATGCATTAACAAATACTGTCTCAATGACTTAGAAATGCCAACGCCAGATAAGCATACGAACATAAAATTCAGAAATCTGAGAGATTACTTTATATAACCTTAGCACATTCTTGTTACGTATTACATTTGTTCTGAACTCAAGTCGGTACAAACCTGCTGGCTTTTCCAAAATTGCAATAAGGCGTACAGTCGTCAAGTGTAGTTTTCAGGAATATACTATAATTTTTTACGTTATATATTTTAATGAAATTAGCGCTTTAGATGCAATTTAGAGTAATTCATTAGTGCACGCGTTTTATGAGTTGTAATACCTACCTAGGCTATAATTATTGTGCCAAAGATGCGATTATTACTATAAAAGATTCGATTAGTTAGTATTTTTTTTTTGATTTTTCGAGATTCCACTTCATTTTTACTAAACAAAAATCCAATTTGCATTGTTGAATGTGTTGATCATGATCATTTTGATTGCGTGCGAGGTGCCCTAAAGGCACTTTCACTGAAACTCTGCTGATTGATAAAGATCAGTTACGTTAGAAAAAGAGAATTGAATCTTGAATGAAACCACTACAAAATCAAACATTTTTCTCTGCATCATCAGCATCTTTTTATAATTTTGTACGTGAACGAAGCATGCGCTGTATAAGAATCTATGAAACTTCACACGTCAGCAACTGCATGTACTACCACGTCAATCAATTTGCAACACCTTTAAAATCGGCTCGTGTTTCATGTTTCATATTCCTAACTTTAGTTTTCTCTTTCTCGAGACTCGAGAGTGGAATTTGTAAATGACTGTGTGTATAAACCTTTTAATTACGGTGTTGTTACCCTGAAAGCTGGACGTCGTAAACAGTCTTCTTACCTGACCTGACCTTGCGCTAAAACTGCCATAAGAAATAAAATCAAGGGAAAATTGCCACGTCTCCTCAAGTACCGACCCCACGTGTTACATGTTACATTACAAGCAAACTAACTTCTATATAGACATTTTTTTTTGTGTATCAAGAATTCATTAATAATAGCTTTGTTGTTACCTATTTTTGGATAACATGCACAATCTAATGTAGTATTTTGTCATGTTCACCTTTAGGCTTTAGATATTATAACTCAAGCATTTTTGTTGTTCATAAAATTTGGACTATTCATGGTGTGTACTTTAACATGTATACAAAAACGTACGTAGGATACAGATATATATATTTCATCAATGCAGGACTCCTACACTCCTATTATGACATATTTCCTATTTAAATGTAGTTTTTTTTGTCGTTGTCGAGTTTGACTTATAAGTAAATTTGGTTTTGAAAAAAGAATCTTGAAGTTTGAGAGTTCCTCTGACGTGCATCCTCCTTGTGAATTTTTGATGGGGTGGTTGTGGTTAGTGAATATTCATGAAAACAAAAAAATTAATAATAACTATAATGGGATGTGTATACTTTTTTTTCGCTTAGTCTTCTTAACATACTCCTATCTAGGTACTGATGGTACTGGTACGTGTAATATAAAAGAAATCAAAATATAATAATATGTATATATGTCCTATTTAATACGCCATAATATTTATGGTTGCTGGATTTGCGAAGTCGTTTTTATATAATAATATTGCAGATTAATGAATGAGACGGTCAATGATTCACATAAAACCTAGTCATATATATATGAAAGCATATGGAAAGTGAAGGTTGACGATAAAGTAAACGTCCTACGTATAAATAACTCCTTTTGTAATAAACATAAAAATGGTAAATTTGATTAAGTTGCTTCTGAGTACTAAACGTCCGACGACTTGGAATTACTTTTAGACAATTTCTTTTCCTGTACAGGACTTTGAAAGTAGTCATCCTGTAAATCAAACAACAAAATAATAATTCACGTTAAAATGTGGTACAAAGGGGAGTTTTAAAAGAATATGTAATTTTTATTGATAGGTAAACTAAATTGCGAGGAGATTCATTCATACCTGAGCTAGCTCGTCTAAGGACTCTAGCCTGGCAATTGGAGCATCGACAGGCATGTCCCAAGAGTCATGTTCACTGCCCTTGGAGTCCTCCCTACTTTGGTCAGTCCACCCCTGTTTCAATGGAGAGAGTTTGTATGAAAATGTCGTTTTATCATTTGAAAGGGTTTCTAAGTACGTACCCGACTGAGTTCCGAAGGATGAGAGGTGGATCTTGTAGGAAGGTTGAGGCTATCAAAATGGGCGGACTGGGTTGGATCTTCTAACGTCTCTTGGACAGAATCAGCGGCTGCTGCTGGAATTGTAGTAGTAGGTGTGACAGCTGGAGGGGTTTTCACTTTTGGAGGGGGTGCTGCTGCTGCTGCTCCTGTGCTGCTCCCGTCCTGGTCTTCTTGATGAACACTAAATGTTCTTTTCATCTGTGGACGCCCGGAAGTTGGCTCTGAAGAAGCTCCATCCAGAGGTGGAGGTACTGCTGCGACTGCTGACGACGTGACATTTTTGCTTTGTGCCTTTTGTGTCTGATGTGCATTACATTCAAATAGTGCAGACTAAGATACAGGTTTTGTCCTTAACACTACATGACTAATATAATTTTTACTCATTTACTCCTGGATTGCTTACGCTGTTGGGGGTCTGTAACTGCCTCAGCATAGTCATTATAGTTTGCATTTGGGATCCCATCATTTCCATTTGTCTGTGAAATCATCACAAGTTTATTTAATGGTGGTGTAATGAATGGTTACATTGAGAAACCATTGCTGAATAAAAGCCATTTTTTGATTTAATTCAACTGCAAATAACCTTGTGAGCTGCTCTATTCGGGGGTCTTGAGCATCGGAGTCTGAATCAGGATAGGAATGTGGAATTGAGCGCCGGCTTAGTGTTCTAGTGGGATCCATTTCTGGAATTGAAGCAAAAAGGTTGTCCAAATTCAACTCAAATTAGAACATGAGGCGATAGAATTGCACCACCATTTCAAACGCTGACATACGATGACAATTTTATTAACAAAAACAAGATAGAACACGTACCACCGACATTGACCATCTCCGCTGTTAGTTCAATTGCATTGCTCAGGCCCGCCATTGTGATCGGATCCTTCATTTCTTCGTCCGAGCTGAGGAAACAAAAATTAAACAAGGGTTTTCGCTTGATATTTTCAACATGTCCCACATGTCATCCTTTATTGTTTGCTCCCGTCTCAAAAAAAACCTCTCCTACACGCAATTACCTTAAGTCAGTAGAGTCACTTCGCTTGTGACGCTTTCTTCTACGAACTTTCGGGGGCTTAAATGCTTTCTCTCTGGGATCCGACTCATCTACCATTGAACCCGAACGAGACCCTCCTCCAAAGACAATTTTCTGACGGCCTAGCCTCGGATCTACTCCTGATAGTTCTTCCTGCATACAAAAAAGAGAACATGTTTGTGTAACAGGGGGAAATGGAAAAAGGGAAAGCTCCACCACGCCATGCCATCACTTTCGCTTTCCGCGCTAGCCATTTTCTAGGGGAAAAAATGAAAACGACCACTTACATCTCTCAGGTTGAATGTAATTTCTAAGTTGGTTGAAAAAGCATCCGCGAACTCAGGATACATGTCGAGCACGTCAAGTAAATCATCACGAAGGATTTTGTGGAGATCACAGTACGTTAAGGCACGGACGTTGCACGAAGACTTACCAATAGTTGGGTGAACGCATGGATTCTCTCCAAATATGTCGTCCTTGCCTAAAAGTCACAGAAAAACCAAACGAGCAGACCATATATAATAGGCCATCTCTTCAACGAGGGGAGTAATTGCCAGTGGGCCCGCATAAAATTGTAAAAACTTTTCCCGTAAACTTACTAAGTATTGCCATTACAATGTCTTCCTTTAGGATTTCAATAGAACCTCTTGAGATGAAGTATAGTGCCGTTAACACATCCCCTCTGTGAACCAGAGTGTCTCCTGGAGGTGCATGTGTCGTCTTGAATTTCATCGATAAAGCTCTGCACACATTCATATCATTATTAAATTCGTTAGCTTGCTTGTTAGATTTAGACAATTCAATTTCCGAGCATTCCTTTTTCTTGGAAAACTTGTCAAGTTTTTACCGAAGACATCCTTGTGAAGCACCATTGAAAGCTGTGCAAGCGTTGAGCAAATTGCGATTTAAATGAAGGCAAATATCAGCTTGGAGGCATTCGGGAAACCCCTTGAGGACGCTGTTCATGTCGATACCGTTTGTATAAGTCCACGCATGCTGTATACAACAAACAAACAAACCAACAGTATATTCAATTCAGTCGTCAGTGTGCAAGTGGGACGTAGTTCAGCCGGAAAGAAGTGTTGTTGTTAACAGAAAAGTAATTTGATCACAAAGTGCTCTGTGTAGCCAACCAATATGTGTCACTCCTTTGTTACATACAAGTGACAGTGGCAGCACCACTGAAAGGTTACATACCACTCAAGTAAGCGGACACTTGAATACTCACCCCGCTCTACAGAGTCAACCCGACCCGACTAGGCATACACGATAACTTTTTAACAAAAGTAAAATAGCCTGTCCAATGCACACAACAAAATTCCTACTTAAATTCTCATGAAAAAGAACAACAGCTACCCGGAAAAAGACCTGCAGTGCGTGTGTTTTTTTGTACAAACCTGGAAGTACTCTTCAAGTCTCTGGCGCAGAGGATTTGGGATTTGATGAAACCGAATGAATTCTTTAACACGGAGCATCTGCGTGTGGTACCTCGCCGTACCGGAATACAAGCGCTGAATGATGGCCGAAACGTTCCCAAAAATACTGGCGTACATCAAAGCTGGAAAGAGAGAGAAAGCATGTGCAAACTGTGTCATCTCATGTCACATTCCCCTGGAAAAGTATTCTTCCAGGTGAATCAAAATTGCCTTTGAACGAGAGTCATCTTTTATACTCTCTTATTATACGCATGGTTTTAAAAAAGTGATATAAAATGTATGAGAAAAACTAGAACATCAAAGAGAGAGAGAGAGAGAGAGATCACTCTAAAAAGATCACTTACAGCCAACTAGCATAACACAAATAGTAAATATTTTCTCTGCATCTGTATTAGGTGCTACGTTGCCGAATCCAACGGAAGTGAGACTGCTAAATGTAAAATATAAGGCTGTCACGTATCGCGACTGGAAGTAAGGAAAAAAGATCAAACAAGAAAAAACTTCATTATATACACTTCATTCCCAAGATACATATGACAAGATATACATTATTAACTATTCAAATCAGTCATGTCATCTACAGTCATAAAATTTAATCTATTTTTTTAAAACTATGTATACTCTGGTCTGGTTTAATATACATTAGGTAAAAAACGCATAAAAATCCCCACAATTTTTATTGGGATCTTGTATCTCCTCTGTACTACGCAGTACTAAAAAGTTTGGAAGATGACGAGACTACAAGTTTAATATATGTACCTTAAGTGAAGGCCCGCCGGTTGTTATGTTAGGATTATAGGGGTCCACGGCATATGGCTGCTCTGTATCATTGGCAAGATGATCGAGCCATCCTATCTTAATCGTCCCGGTTCGAAAATTTTTCTCCGCATTCCCAATAGCGTACCTTGGTTGGGTTAACACAACAACAATGCAAATAGTAAAATAGTTATGAGATTCGTTCACTTTATAAAGAAAAAAATAAATTTCAGCGAAGATACTTCAATTCCAATATCCCCCAACTCACTTTACGATCGCGGTGGATCTTTGAACAAATAAAAAAATGAGGAGAAACAGGGAGCAGAAGAGCATGTTCTGCTTTCTCTCGACATATATGGGATTACTTTCACCCATTTCATCCGGAACCGTCATAAACAAATAATATGCAATATGTATGCTTCTTTAATGGAATTTATCAACAGAGGGAGGGAAATCCATGTTGATAATTCCAAGTTGACTCTGGGATATTATTGATATTGCGGAATGGGGAAGGGAATCCCGTTGGATGGTTTGGAGCACATACCAAATGCATGCCAGCCAGTGAGCTATCAGGGTGAAAGTTGCCATCAAAAGGAGAAGTACAGCTGCTCCATATTCCGAGTAGCGATCTATTTTTCGAGCAACTCGCACAAGTCGGAGTAACCTCGCAGTCTTCAGCAGTCCTATTAACGTTGTGGTCTGCATATAAAAGATATTGAAAAAATGATTATATTGATGGAAAAGGGGGGAAAAGTGATGTTCAAGCAGAAAAAAATTTATACTTGAGCTCACTTTTTTAAAAGCATATCATTTTTTTGAAAGGGATCAAACAAGGAATTTTAATATTTTTATGTAGCATATATCTACTGGAAAGTTTGAAAGAATTTTGGCAAAGTGGAAAATCTAGTTTTTTTTTAAAAAACTTGGTTGAATAAGAATATTTCCTTTCGTGTAATAGTTGTTATTCAATACGACAAAGCAAAGTTATCAGGAGGAATAATATTATATGATTTTTTGAGTTTTTGGAAAGAGGGTTTTCTTTTATGAATTCATAATATTTCCTCTGCATTTTAATATTATTATATAATAAATATTACCTCATCTGGATCTTTCTCGGTTCGAAAGAGAGGAAGGAGTAAGTCGAAGGGAATGGCTGCAACCAAATCAATGATGAACCATCCCCGGAAGTAATGTACAGCAATGCGGCCCGGATCTGAGACTACTTCATCGTTAGCGTTTACATATGTGGTTCGGAAATTGATTAAAATGTCCACGATGAACATAACATCAACTGTTGCAGCAAAAAAAAAGATACATTAAGCAAAACATTATTATNCATATGTGGTTCGGAAATTGATTAAAATGTCCACGATGAACATAACATCAACTGTTGCAGCAAAAAAAAAGATACATTAAGCAAAACATTATTATAGTCCTTTCGGAATTCTCGTAGACATGAGAAATCATGCAGAAACATCTCTGGATTCATAAGACTTTTGAAATGTAATCGAAATTGAAAAATTGCAAAATAATTCACCGATAAAGTCAACAACGGCGAGGGGGTCTTCACTGTAGGATTTTTCCTTTTGATTCCCGGGTTCGTTGAGGAGGAAAGCGGCGACGTAAGGCGTGAATATCGCTGTATACATCACAAGAATTAAAATGAGCCAGTCCCAAACGGCTTTGAACGGAGAGTAATGTAAAATGGTCCATTTGTGAATGCGGGGTGACTGGAGGCGGTACTCTGGCAAGACGTCTGCTCCTAACGACAGCACCTGTGGCATTAATCAAAAACAAAACGGAAATGCATATGACTTTTGTTCCTCTTAAATTCGCTCAATGGATTATGGTTACAAACACGGATAATCATATCATCACAGGATTATTATTATTATCACAAATAATTCATAGTAAAACAAATTGGTATTAAATTGAGATGCTTTTGTATTACTTTCGTGGTAGTAGTAAGTTCAGTTCAGTTATATATAGAGCTGCTTGCTGCTGCGTTTTTAGAAAAAATGGCAATCAATCTATCTGCCGTGGTGAAGAAAAAAGGCGACAAAAAAATGTATGAAAAGGTTCCATACATTTTTTATATATATTTATATTTGCAAAGGGTGATCGTGATATATTATGCGGAATAAAATAGTTAGTGTGTAATTAGTAGTGTCATTAGTAGACGCTGTTGAGCTGTCAGCTGAAATGTGAACGCGGAGAAAAAAAGAGGAGAAAAGCTGGCTGGCACACAGAGAGAAAATGTGTATAATTTTTTATGGATTGTAATATTGCTTGCTTGCTCCGCGCTGCGTATGTTTAATTCATTTTCAAAGTCTGCTTTTTTTATATTACACTCGGAGCAGCGGACATTTTTTTTCTTCCAGGTAAGTAATCATTTATCATGGTGTACAAATTTCCATAGATCAGCACATTAGTCATCAAGAATTTGGAAACTCCTCCCAGGTTTGGAGGATCGAACAAGAAAATGTAACTAATATGGATGATGTGATAACAATATAACATTGTAATGCAATGAAGAGCTAAAATGGATTGCTAAAGGTAAATCTTGTTGGATATTAATGATCCTCCGAAACTAAACACCGATTAGGATCGGGCTCGTTGCCAGTCTATAATTTATCATTTTGGTGCATACCTGCTGGCAGGGTGAATGTGGCAGGTTAAAAGATGAATTATCATTATTTTTATGCATGAGTTAACGTTAGAGATCCCGTGCAGGTGAATTTGTCGGCAGTTTTTTCTGCTTTTATACCTTTTCCACACGGAACTCTGAATTTCTGCGAGCTCAACTTAACATATTCCAATGAAAAACATTCGATCCAAAAAGAATACATTAAGGTGGGTGTGCACTAATTGGGTGTGCGCCTAATGAGGGTATCATGTGCATGACAAAGTAGAGTGGGTGCTGTGGAGCAGAAAGAACGTTATTTGAATGCTAGTAACGCATCTTGCACGTAGCATTGTAGCTTGTTGTAGCCCAAATTGATATTTAAACATACAGTTCTTAATCTTACCCCTAAAACGGCGAGATTATATAATTATTTTACTCTTTTGTAACTGAACAGATAATAACTGCTCAAACGACGGCATCACAAAACTAGGTACTATTATAATATTATGCTCTTAGCTGCTTCGTTGAAATGCCGTTGGCATTTTATATTAAAACCGCCAACTCCTCCGATAGATTAGATCAGTTTGAGGAATCGGATATAAGTGAGGTTTGGTGATGTTGTCATAAACTTGAAAACTGAAACGTGCAGTTCCAGTACCACCCAGGTTCTCATTTGTATTAAACTGAAATTTTACGCTTGCTTTCACTGCCCATTGTATGCGCCATATATGTATGATACGTAATACTTAAATTAAATACAAAACTCAACGACTACTTAATTAATTAGCAGTCGGAAAATTAACTAGAGAAAAAAGTAGGAGAATGAATGAGAAATTGAGTGGGAGTTGTACCGACTGTTGTCGACTTCGGGTTGGTGACACATTAACCGTAACATTTCTTCCCAAAGTGCTGGCTCGATTGACGAGCCTCTTTTGAAGGAAACGATCACTTCCAAAGCTCCCACAATCACTGCTCACCTCGCTTTTTACGAGCAAGATGATGGATTCAAAAAACGAGAGTGGAAAGACACAAAGAAGAAAAACGCATTTTATATTTAACTTATGTGGATTCTTTTGGAGTTACTTTTTCAAAGGAGGACAAAATATAATATGAAATCAGGAGTTAATATACCTGGGCCGCCTATGTTGATGTTCAAGATAAGGCAAACTTGGTACTACCCTTTCAAAAACACCCCCGTCAATATTGGTCTGTTCGAGCGTTCTGGGTTTGCAATTAGCATATGTAGCGAAATTGTCATCAAAGCCACGTAACGGATTTAAAATAGGTAATTCGTACATTTGACTTTTTATGGAAGCTGCAGTGGTAGAAGTATTGTCACAAGAGGGGAACGACGTGGTAATTGATCCCACCGGAGGAGGCGGAGCTGCCGGGCCCATGTCACCAACCTTGTGGTGACGATACTGGTGAGGTCGTGATACTGATGAATACTGTTGATGATGCTGATGATGGCGACGCTTTTGGTAATGGTGAGAATGACGACGATCTATGTAGCGCGGATGCCTCTCATAGCGAGGATGACATCTTCGAGGGGACACGACAACTCTGGGATTCACTACCACGCCACCGCCGCCGCCGCCACCACCCTGTCCCGAAGTGCTACACGGAGTTGCCGGACTCACAGCCAAGGCAGTGGAAGGTGTTGAGGGGGTGATGGCGTCCAAAGTTGAAGGCCGTTTATGATGATGCCGTTGATGATGAGGGCGATAAGGTCGTGCTACCGTATTTACAGGCAACGAATGGCGAAGTCGGTGATGATGTGACGACTCAAAGCTGGTCCTGCGACTGCGAGCCGACGAGCCCAGTTCTCCGTCATCATCTTCATCGTCTGTTTTCAGGTACAACGTTGGGATCTCGAGTTGCGAGGAGCATCTCCTCCCAAGAAACATCGCTGCAGAGTTGAACATTTTGTTTCGTTTAGATAACAATTTTTACACGCAAGCTTATACTCTCCCACTGAACTCCCTTCCTTTCAACTTTCACCAGCAATATATCTGATAAATTGATTGATTTGTGTGTAGCATAGAAAATTAGATGTTAGGTATACTGTGTCTGTGAAAATTCAGTATACATTATTTATACAAGGTAAAAAACGGTGGTGGATATATGTCTAGCGACGTGTGAATACAATTTTTTTTTTGTTTCGAAAATGTGTAGTAGTAGCTCTGCAAAAATAATCACACACATGGTGGGTTAGTCTATTAAAGTTGGTAGTTGGAGTAGAGTAAAAAAATTATCAGTGAGAAGAGACCACCTTCATTCCGTTCACATTTCTCACACAAGGCAAGCGCAACAGCAAAAAAATACAATTTTTTTTTCGCGTTCTCGTTCCACTATAACATAAGTAAGTAGGTAAATATATATACTGTCTTGAATGTTTCGTTTAGGGGAAAAACTTTCAAGCTAAATTAAATCATACATACCTACTATAGGTTACATCATAGGGTTACATATTGATTATGACAGGGTTTACGTCAGTTTTGTTTGTTAGCAAGGGATAACCAACCAAAACTCTACACATACTTTTTAGATACAAAATATATACATTTGTTACTTTTTACATCTATAAAACATATATATTAAGTATGTTAGGAGGAAAACTGTTACTCAAGAAGATAGATTACTCTGTGTCTTGCATTACAGTACACACACGTTGCATTTTGCATACAATTTTTTGTGCTCTTTTTGTTTTTCTCTTTTTCTTTTTCAATTCTCTTACATTTACAGAGATGATGATCATGTTGATACAAAACCATATTAAAATGGAAGCGAATCAAGGAGGAGTGGTGGAGTGGAGGGAATCGGGAAGTATATAAATAATATTATACTTTTTGGAGTGGAGTGGACGGGAATGAGTGGAGATTACGCAGAGTGGCTAAACGGGCTCATTTCGCCTTTCCATACACAATCTATTAATAATGCAGCTTCTCATTGGAACCGGATCGTACGGATAAAAAGGAGGAAAGGTTGTTGCAAAAGCTCAACTTTCTCGCTTCCCACTTTCCCCATTACCCTTTCGCCCTTCCCTTACCGGAATGCTCGTAGAGCGGAATAATATATTGGGTGTACATTTTACTCGGGTTATGAGTACGTACGTACGTGAGATGATGATTCAGAGATTGGTAGACTTACAGACGTAAGAGGAATACTCAACTAGGGGGAAATATCATATCGTAGTAGTTTGCCTCTTTCCTCCGTTGCCCTCCGTTTTCCTAACTTGGATAACCAACATTTTCTGGAGAGAAGTTGGGTATATTTTGTTGGGCGTGTGTGTGATATGAGTTTTTGGTGGAGTGGCGCACGTGGTCCCTCATTTAAATCCCTTGTCAAGTTTCAACTTTTACAATGATTTGCAGGGAGCAAAAAGTGGAGTGAAAAAAAAAATTGGGCAGAATGATTCTGCTTTATTACACCATCACGTATTACATCTCCCTGGTATTCCGTTCGATTAAGATATTACGGTAGGGGATTAGCTGGAGAGAGCTGCTGGATACGATACGAGACACAAAGCTGTTTTCCACTTTCTCCGTCCCCATTTCGAAGGGACTATCATCATTCACTCACATGCTGGGTTGGAATCAAAAGTAGGCGTGTACGTACGTATTCTCAAGCCCTGTTCCAAATCAACATTTTACCAACACAAAACACTACACTTTTTTCCAACTTACAAATAATAAGAGTAGTAGTCGTGTGTTTCTCTTATTCCAACTGCCACATTTCACTATGTACCCACCGGTGACCTGTAAACCGGCGATTTGCACGGAAAAGTGGAAAATAATGCAGGCTCTTCGTTACATTATGACATTCAAATCTAATGGGAAATCAAGGGGAAAACTATTCACACAAAACGATGCCATCATCAAGTCCACTTGTGCCGGAATGTGCTTGACTCTGGGAACAAAACTAGATGCCATTTTTGCATTTCTACATGGATTACATATTATATGAACTGAGCGAAGCGGAGGTACGCCGGGAATTTTATTGGATCTAATCCTGACTTTAAAATACCCTGTTTACTTCATTTTCCACGTCACTCCAAATACCCCAAAGTTTCCCCACTTTCGCACTATGCATTTGACTGGTGTTTGACGGGTAACATCGAAGTTAAAAGTTTGCTGGCTATCAAAGACAGAAGTGGAGCAGTCATGTTATCATTTCATTTGCGAATCGCATTTCTGCCTCCACCACCATTCCCTATCCGAGTTGGCAAAGATGAGGAGCCAGCAGCGAACAAATCATAAAAGATGCAGGGATACCACCCCGCGGTATTATACACACTCGCGTTGTTTAGTAAAGTGCCGTGTTGTATGTATACAGATTTCGGAGCACCACCACCACCACTTTTTCGAAGCTATCACAGGAAGTGAAGAGTAGTACATTTATAACACTTTTCCCATTTATTCCACGTCTCTCTATCCGAGTTGGCAAAGATGAGGAGCCAGCAGCGAACAAATCATAAAAGATGCAGGGATACCACCCCGCGGTATTATATACACTTGCGTTGTTTAGTAAAGTGCTGTGTTGTATGTATACAGATTTCGGAGCACCACCACCACCATCACCGCTTTTTCGAAGCTATCACAGGAAGTGAAGAGTAGTACATTTATAACACTTTTCCCATTTATTCCACGTCTCCCGTCCTAACACCCCGCACAGCCGGCGTAAAAAAAAACCAGTCGAAAAAACTAACGTGAAGGAGGGAGAAGACAACTAATAGAAAATTTTCTTTTTTATACGACACCACGTTCGCTGAGTAGAAAAGTAACTGGATATGGCGTGTGTGTGTGTGTGTGTGTCTGACTGTGAGCTGGGGAGTAAACACGTAGAGAGTTTTCGGAGCGTTCACTCGGGATGAGTATAAGTATTAAAAGTAGCAGAGAGAGAGGGAGAGAGAGAGAGAGAAAATTGTAACGGATTCTGGTCTTGTTGACGATAATGTAGATGTAGTTTTCTCCCATTTGCTCGTGTACTCGTTATGATATTGTCTGAAGTGTAAAACTTCTTTCATCACTTCCACCTCCGTCTTATTAGCTAGTTTACCGGCATTCCGGAAAAAATGAGGTTTCCTGCTGGAACTAGTTTTCTCTCACTTGCTCATCTTCTAATAATAATGTTCTCAATTTCATCTTGCTCTTTTCTGTTGGTGATGCAATGGGAGACTCTCACTTTGAAGAAGTAGCAGTTATGTATATATATTGTACTTGTTACGGACACATCTTGGTTTTAAAACAGAAGGTTGGAAGAATTACTGATGGGGGCCTTGAAAGAAAGAGATGGAAAAATAGTAATTTCGTGCTCTACTTTTTTTTCTTCTTGTTCGGACAAGTTGGGTTGGTTGGGAGGGGTAGTTGATGATAAGTTTTTTGGAGTAATGATGCTTCTCGTATAAAAATTTAAGTTGGATGGAGAGACATTTAAAGGGAGATACCATTCAGAAATATGATGTTGTTAAAATAGAAATACGTACGTACATATATATTGCTTTTAGGGATATTAGATGATACAAACTTGTCGAAACACTAGAAATGCATGCAATACTCCCATTGCAGAACTTCATTAATATATTGTCACCATTAGACGATCATGGCATGGTATGGACTACTGGAGGAATGTAAATAACATAAATTCCAGCACGTTTGGGTATTAACTGAGCTATTGCACGAATATTTTGAAATAATTCAGAATCTCATTATTGGCCTACGGAATTCTTTATTTCTAATATTTTGAAATAATTGAGAATCTCATTAATGGCCTACGGAATTCTTTATATCAACAGGCGATGATGAATGTGATTATTGGATGTTAACGAATTGTTTGACTAAACCGTTGTTTAATATATATTTTAAAATTCGAAACAACTAAGTACAACAGATTTGTCAACAGGGCTCTTTGTGGCGATGTGGATATGGAAAGATGATTGTGTAATAACTGTTTAAATATTCTGCTGTTGTCGATCAAGAACTAGGTAATTTGCTTTGAAACGACGCATTTAGCTTATACACAACCTGACAAAAATGCCACACACTCAAACAAAAACACAAACTGCAAATGTACACGACGAGCTCCAAAGGTCAATCGATGCTTCTGGTTTTTTGACCCAAGAAAACTGCTCAATCGTTCATTTAACACTATAATTTTTCATGCCCACGCTTCGACACGTCGTTTTTACATTCTATCACGACTTACTGTAGTGGAACAATGTCACGGGGAATGTAATAGTAATAGTAATGATGAAGCACTTATGATTATTGACGTGGTGGTGGTGACAGGTCCATATTCAATTCCTACGTTTCAAAGTATGACATTATATTATAAGCAGTAGCAGTAGGAGTAGCACCCACACACCATTACCATCATCACTTCGTTCGTAGATTATCCATTCTCTCCCGTTTTATATTCTCTTTACGGGGCTTGGTTGGTAAATGCGTAAGCCTCAGATTTCGCACTGATTAACACCGGAACCAACTCTCCCATGTGGTTCCCCCATTGAACGGAAACAACGAAGCATGGAAAAAAAATATTTTTTTCAGCCTGGGAAACGCTGTGTCGCGCACTAAACTACAGTGTGGTAATAACACTGAATCGACTACACCTTTTCGGTTTTATTGTGCGGCGGGGAGGAAAGCAGGGGAAACTATGTCTTATCACGTTTTCGACTAGTAATTCCGTAAAAACCCTCCAAGAATATTATTAAAGTTGATATATATCCTTCTTTTCAGGGGAAAAATGACAATGCACTACTATTAGCCCTACACCACGTATTCACTGCTCGCATTCGTTTTTATGTAATAATATTTGCTTATTACGGCCGCAAGAAACGAAAGAGCAAAGTCTACTCCGGCGATTACAACAACTCCGACTCGCTCGTGTGTTTTTTTTCCTGCTCAGGTAATTTGTGGATGCGGCAAGCAAATGGGCGAATTCCTGAGTATAATACAAATTTATACGTTTTTGAGGGTAAAAGTCAGCAAAATACGCGAAAAAAGTCTGGAGTCCACTTGAGAGAGAGAGAGGAAACACACACTCTCATATATTCACAGTGAGAGGGGCAAGGACAAAGGAGAGAAAAGGGAAAGATGACGACGTGTACTTGAGAGCAAATACCTAATCAAAGCATTCCTCCTCTGAAGGAGTACTCAGCGAGCACAATAAGGTATTTTACTTTTACCATGCATGATGTATGAAGCTTCCCATTGTGTAAAAACACTTTTTCTTTCTTTCTTTTCCAAGAAGGAATATATTTACCTCTCCAGCTGTCGACTCAAAAATAATGTTTCAACATTATATGGAAACAGGGGAAACACAAAATACGAGAGAGCACACGCAGCGAGGTCAACAAAATGTGACTGGCTCGGTTTGCTCTGTACCCTGTTAAATATTGTGACAAAATATATTACTGAAAAGGGAGCCCAACAAAAAACTATACAGTCAAGAGGCAGGCAGGCAGGCAGGGCGTAATAATGCAACAACCGATTCTTTTTTGTTCCGACAGCAGCACAAGCACAGGTAGTAGAGGAGTAGAGGAGTAGAGAGCCCGTCCTTCCGAATGAGGAAAAACTCTCTAATGCAAACAAAGTAGACTCTCTCTGTAAATATATATTGTACTGCTAATATGGCACACAATAACACACATCAACTTCATATATGTACAAAAAACCTCCAGAGAACAATACAATCAAGTATACAAAAGAAGAGGAGGAAGAAGAAGAAAAAGAGTATTTTTTCTTGTCTGTAATGTTCCCATGTAGCACACCATACCGCACTAGCACCACCACTCCTCCTCTCTGACTTTTACTATTGGGAAATGAAAATCCTCTTCCTCTCTGCGCGCTTTAAAAACATGCTCAGGTATTTACTCCGACTTGATCCCTTTTTAAGCTTCGAGCACATGCCCCGTTTTTAGTAGTTTGATTTCAACCGTGTGTTATATACTATTTTATGTCTTATGCCCCATGTACGAATAATAATGGTGCATACGAGATTGGCAACAACAAACAGGGGAAAAGTAATAACCTAACACTCACTTTCCATCAAAAACACCACTCCGTCATACCCTCTCACACATGTGGTGTTGCTGGTGTGGTGGGTGGGTGCCCACTTGCAAGGGCGA
>JAANSN010003594.1:0-17967 GCA_036850665.1 Dicranocentrus wangi | reverse complement strand
GTGTGACTGAAATCACAAAATGAATAAAAAAAGGGGCTAGGTACTTGTCGGAATTTCTACCTGGGATTAGCAATCTTTTTAAAACAATAGGACTTGGGTCAAAAAGGGACAAGGTTTATCAGCTTAGAAGTTAGCGGCCAACGTGTCTGTCGGGTAATGATACTGTACGCCATGTTGCATTTGCGGATATATGCTTTGTCACTTATATCTTCCCAGAGGTGAGCTTCGTTTCGTTTGGAGATAGAGCTAATTAACTCCAAGTCAGAAGAGAAAACTATAGAATGACGACGCGACGCGAGGGATGGTGGGCTAATTGGAATGACTGTCGAAACTTGAGGATACATAATAATAGTAGGATGTCGTATAAAGGTAATTAATAAAATAAAATAAAATAATAGGTATGCAAAGGAATGATTAGCATTTTCTGGCTCAGCTTCTCCGACTTGTTTACGCAAGCAAGTGTTATGTGTGTGGCGGAAACTAGGGGCAAAAAGGGACCCTTCCATTTCCACGAACTTTGTACAGTACAACCCGTCATGGGAGGCAAAGTAATGGAGAAACCTCTGAAAATCTGCCACTCTCTGGTGGAACTTTTTTCTTGCACAGTTTGCATAATATAATGAATTGTGAGCGGGTAAGAATAAACCTGACAAACAGGATATAGACAACTTGCGATTGTAACGCAGAATTTACCATTTTCGCTCTGATATTATTATGGTCATTCGATTGCTGAAAATGGAATGTCGTAACCTTTAGTAGCTTCTGAGCTATTCCTAATTGTTTGAACTGCGTTAAAGTTTGAACCGCTAGCGGTGAGCGCGCGCCACATTTTCAAAAGTTGTCATCATTTTCAAAAAAAATATTGAAAGTTGCGCAGGTTGGATTTTGCCCATCTTCGAATTTATGAAAGCAAAAGTCCTAAGATGATGCAAATGGTGAAAGTTGATTTTTTAAAATTGTGGCTGCTAGAGCCGTGGCAGACGGACAGACGCACGCCGCTGACAAAACTAATAATAACTTGCTCTTTGAAAGTCACAACGCAAGTTACATAATTAAATGAAAGAAAATGCAAATATTTGCCATCTCCAGTTATTCCATCTATCCACAAAATGTAACGATTTTCCTATGCCGTTTACCATGCCGTGGCAATTTCGGCACTGATTTTTGGCTAAAATGAACTAAGTAAAGACGTCGAATGAGCGTTAGTATGAAGTAGTACGTCAAACAAAAGTAATATGATACTTGACTTGAGTCGTCGTAATCGACTCAAGAGCCAACAAGATTATTACTACTACAAACCACGTTTATCTACGTTTCTACTCTAGCTCACTCTCAAGTTACTTTAACCCTTTTATGTTGGAGTATAGAATTTCAAAAACAAACCTTGGCTGGGCAGCCCACTTTCTCCATATTGAGTTTCACTAGCGCAACGGAGCCCAAGGCAAGAATATATAATATATTGTCAATTTTACGAAACAATAACTTACCTTGGGACAGACAGACAAACCGAAAGCTCCTGAAGGCGACTCTCTACAATTAGATAGATCATCGCAGCCCGAATAATTGTACAGGTTATTGACCACTTAGGACAGTAGACAGGAATAAGTGACGGCATGGCATGGTGGAGGTGGATGTACGCTTTTGTTTGATGTACCTGCTCGCATATTACAAAGTCCAGAAAACTCGACTCGCATTTTTAGATCTGCCGTCGTGTCTGCAATAGTCTGCATGAGCATTATGACTATTATGAGCAATGAGCAAGGCCAGATTGGAAAATCTTTGACGCAAATTGCGAATCGCAAGTCACTCTTGATGCAATTTCCGCTAATGCATTTACGATTTTGTTTACACTGTATCTCCTTCCGCAAGTCTCATCGATGTAGCCCAGATGGAATTGGTGGATGGAACGTGGAACTATATAGCTATAGCTATATAGTGAAGTGGGACAACAAGATGCAAATAATCCTTCTTCAATTATAGCTTCCCACTCACACAGATTTGATGATATTACATTGTAAGCAAGCAGTATGACGTGATTGGCGAGTTCTTCCGTAGAGCCATAGATTGTGTATTTATTTTGACAATAGGCAACAGGATTGTTGTTGCTAACGCTCTAAATATTCCACTCACGGCTCCAAAGTCTATAACCTCGGATGTCGGTCGACCATGTGAGCGCTTACGCAAAAGGTACACATGTCATGTAGACATGTCGTCAAAGTAGGAAGTGTGGAGAATAGGCAAAAACAAACATATCAAATCCGCATTTTGAACTTTCCTTTCAATATTTTTCTTTCAATAATATATAGTTAGAGCATGGAATATAATGATGATGGAGAAATCTTGTAATGTACAACCACGTGACAAGGTTTATATGCCAAGCAATCGGATATCCGCCGGATTGCTTTACCTCATTAAAAAAGGAAAGCCAGCACAAATAAGTATACCTTTTGTACGTCATACATTATTACAAATAATGTCACATTCCCAAATCATAAGATGTACAATATTTATTACTACTGTTATTCTGTTTCGTAATATGCAGCAATAAAGCTACCCGCAGAAGAGCAGCTATTAAATAGGTTTATATAGTTTAAACTGAAAATATTTTAGTAAAAATCTGTTGAGTGGATTGCTTTTTTCTTTCCTTTCCTTTGCTGGCTTGTGGCTTCTTCACCTGTTCACCTTTAATGCGTGATGATAAATCGTCTCAGTTCAAGTTGCCCCGTTTGTCCTGCTCCGTTTCAAAAGCCTCGAAGAGAGCCTTAAAGTTGCCAGCACCGAATCCCTACATTTCGAAACGGAAATCCAGATCATGTCCATCAGCATCATCAGCTCATTAAAATGCGTGCGTGGACCAAAACGTGACATATCCGATGAGAAAAATATATGTATTCCTTACATTATGGTTGTGTCGTTGAATTACTTCGAAAAACAGCGTGGGTCTGTCTTGCACGGGCTTTGTGAAAATTTGCAGAAGGTAGCCGTTGTCATCATAGTCGATCAAAATGTCGAGAGCCTGGAAACATGGAAAACATGACGCATCTATTGTAGCAGGCATTAGTAATGTACGTAGAAAATAATATCATCTGTTACAAAAACGGAATAAAGGAAATTCTCGGGTTTCCTCTCGTGTTCCGTTCTGTGAGCCAGCCTCTACCTACCTCCAGAGTATCTAAATCCTCCGAAATTTTTACTTTGGAGTCTCCCAAGCCTTCCCTCAGCTTGACGTAATAGGATCGTGGAACTTGGAGAAACTCGGTTCCTCGCTCTCGCAATGCCTTCACCTACAGACACATTATTCGTCAAACAGCTACATCAAGTCTCGATCCATATATTAATTCAATCAGGCGGTGTCAAAGGAAGTGAAGGAAATGGAGAAATGTCTTGAAATGATGTCTTTTTTTATCTGGCAATGTACGTGGCTATATGTACCTACCGCAGCAATTATGTCACTAGAATTGAGGGCGACATGTTGAACTCCAGCTCCCCCGTAATAATCCACATATTCCTGAATTTGACTTTTCCTCTTCCCAGGTGCCGGCTCATTAATTGGCATCTGGTTCAATTAAATTTTGCATTATTTATTTATACAACCAAACCAACGTAGTGAAATGGTCCGACGTGACACGATATGAGTTAAGAAGGAGAGGAAGTTGGGTTGTGTGATGTGGGACAACAAAGCGTAGGCTGCAGGATATATATTATATCTCTACTTCCTCTGCCCACCAGCTTAACTATCGATTACAGCAAAACCAACCAAAAGCCAACACCAAACTAATTGTAAGAGCAGTGAACAACGCAACAAGGTGATCGGCTCTCTCATTCAACCGCAGGCAGGCGTGATAAAATGGAATGGAATATTCCGAATCTACTAATATGTCGGAATTGAGCAGACATCATCAGTACATTATAATAGATAGACACACAAAAACAGTCGGATCGGATGAGTGGCACTCCGACTCCTTGGATTTATCCTCCAAACATGGAGTGCATGAAATAAGGCATTATTATTGCTATTGTTGGTTCGTATAGGTACATATGTAGAGAGGTTAGGTATAGTTCTTTAGGGTTTTACATTCGAACCTTGATTGTCTCATCCCAATTCGCCATCACTATTGATCGAAGGGCTGAGTACTCCGTATGGATCTGACTGTCATCCACAGACCAGAACCGGTGAAACATTAGGGTGGTCTCGTACCTGCAAATAGCACATTTTCCATTAGCAAGGCGCGCGGAGAAGGCAGCTCATCCTCGTCATCCCTGTCAAGCCGCCACAAAGGATCTTCCTCTCTGGTTTTAATTATGCTGACGTTCAATTAGGACGTATTCATGAGTCGGAAGCAGAATGTCAGGGAGATATGACGCGTGTCAAGAATCACTTACACAGAGTATCCGGGGCAGACGAGTGAGTAGCTAACTACGCATGCAAATACATACTCAATGCAAATACACCTGCTTCGCAAATCCCGTTATGTTTTGTCCCCGTCGGCCTCTTTGCCTCCCCAGAATTTCATGGCATTTGGGAACCACGTGATCCAAGTCTGATGATAATGATAACTAGAGACAATACCTGACATGATATATGTGGGTAGGCTCAAGGCTGATCATTTCATTCAGTCTCTGCTGACGTCGTATAAGTGATACTTTCACGTTGATTACAGACACACGTAAATAATATTTTTCTCGTGTAAAACAAACTACACCTAGAACTGATTGTGCTGTTGCTCCATTCCATCCCTACACTCTGTTTTCCTATGCCATTCCCAATTCCCTTAACTCAATCACATTAAAACCAACAAAAATTAGATGATTGAATCGTTCCGACAAACGTAAATAGGTAGATGTATGTTTGTGAGGAAGGGTCTCTAGCTATATGTTATGAAAGATTCATAGGAAACATTTTTAAAAGATTGGGAAATAATCATTTACGATGAAACTCATACAGCCAGCCTATTTTCGGAGAAAGCTGGTTTCTACCAGCAGTCGTAAGTTTTCCCTTCAAGCCTCAAGGTCGAACCCTTGCGCCCGTATCAACCAATGCATTATTGTGTGCTTGCTTATATACAACTGAACCTGCTTTCCCCAAGCAAATATAAATGGGAATTCATTACTACAAAAATTTCTGAAACTGCTGTAATCACTAATCCTGATGAAATTACAATTCGCCAGGTTTGATGAAAACTCAAGAGAGTCGTTAGAGCAATCTGGGTGGGTAGTTGGCACTTTGATCTAGATAGCATATAATATGCATACCTAAGCACTACTTGAACTGCATATGCTGAACCAACAGGATTACTTCCAATATGTAATTATCGTTGTTATATTGACAGAAAGCGGAAGCCCGCACGCCATGGCTAGGACAAAAACTTCACAAAAACTGCGATCGGAGATAGACTCACCTGTCATTGAATATTATGGGGCGTGCTCCTACGTGATGTAGTTGCACAAAGAAACGGACTAATCTAGGTAATCTGTTTATTGTGTCAGACAGAAAACACAAAAGTTCCTCTGAAAACACCCAATAATACCACATTTGCCACAACTGCGAATTACTAAAGCCGAGCTGAATACGCTTGTTTGCATAATAAAAAATTTCCAACAATCCTGATCAAATGGAACGATTAGTAGAGTGTATGGAAATTATTGCATTCTTCTTTGTGAGCTCATTTGCCCACATGTTTTAAGTTCCCCTGCTAATTTGGAATGCACAATGAAGAGGAAACTTGTTTTTCAGAACCAGTTTCTGTACTTCTGACAATTAGTCAAGCCAAACAACTGAATGATGGTTATGTTATGATGTGTTTACCAAAATATAGCAACTAACTATAATTTAAATCTTAGGATAATAATAAAATACTTTGTGTTCTGGAGTAGTTTGGAAAGTGTAACAACAACGTACCATTTGGCGACATCCTCCATTTGCAAATCCGGCTGATTACCGACAACATGATCAATGAATCTCAGATTGGCAACAGGTCTGAAATCAATAGAAGAGCCCGTGTGCTTTATTATTCATTTCGTGTGTCTCAATGAGAGAGAGAGAGAGAGAGAGAGAGCTCTACGAAAAAAAACTTTTGTACTCCTGTTACGTACAATTTGGGCAAAAGTGGGTCTTCAAACAAAGGCTTGGAATATCCGGGGAGAAAGACGCCCTCGTAGTTTCCTCGCTCGATGAATGTGTGAGTGGTATCCCCGTACTAGACAGAGAGAGAAAATGGATAAAAAAAATGTAATCCCAAAAAAATGCCTCGCCGCCGTCCATTTGAAATATTTACATGTGTTCAAGCGGAGAGGCGAGGAAGAAAAGCTTTTACGACTACTTTTCTCTACTCGAAGTCGACTATACCGTTTGTATAACAGCAAAACGGACGCTTCCGTTCTCATCCTTCTCTTCCCATATCTCCCTCACGACTTTAGCTCCCCGCTCCTTCGCTCTCTTTTGGCCAATAAACAACATGCAAAGTAAATTTCATTAGAATGCTAACCTTGCCTCAGGGAATTCTTGGCGAAGAAGGATGGATACAGTACATGCATGCATGTACCCAACTAATTAATAAATATAATATGTAAGGTGGATTACGGAAACAATGTTTTCCAAATCTTCGACATTGAATGCCACGTCCTTGACACCGTCCCCGTGCTTCACGAGATGCTCCCCCATTTCCTTGTTGTATGGTTCATAGGCGGACATGAGGACAAGGACGATCTACGGTGGAAACAGGACGGTGAGGTGAAAGTTTTGTGTTGTATGTCATATTATGCAGGAAGTTTCAAGGAAAATTAGATTTTACAATTCATTTCATTTCCCCATGTCGTATATACGGACGGAGTGCGATTTTCCAAAAAGCAAAATAATCTATTGGTTAAAATCTATTCATGAGTGAGTAACGCTGGTGTGAGTTATTTGGAATTATTATGCTGCTTGCTGCTGGGATCTAGTTGCTGGCATGGATTTTTTGGGATGCATGCATAACTAACATGTAAGTACCTCTTTGCTATTAGAGTTTTGTTTGTTCCCATCCTTTCAACATCATGCCCTTTTGACGTCGCTTGACAAAAGCGCAGAGTAAAAGGGACGTAAAAAAGTTTCATAGTAATATATTATGTTATTTGAGAAATCAAATAAACATGGCTCTTTTGTAAAAATAACAAGTATTTTTCCACGGGAGGACTGCACGTATATTCATTAGAGCAACTTTCTGTTTTGAGAGAAGAGAAGTGGAATTTATGTACCTGGTTTTGCCTGATGACATGTGCGGCCACTTGTCGAGAACCAGTTTCCAGTCCACGATACGCGACAGGCTCGAACCCCATCCGAGTGCAGTAGTACGTTGCGGCCTACAAGAACAAAAAATGAACCCATTCCTATATCAATCCTTATTAGAAATCTTATATAAAACAATAAGAAGACTGACAATGAGCTGAGGAATGTTTAGCGAGAAAGACAGAGGGTAATCTGGAATCTTAAAAAAAGGCAAGAATATCCAGAGCACATAGGATTTTACGTCCAAACTGGGTTTCAAAAAAATGTTGCTGTTAAATTTATCCAACTTACTTGTTTGGCATTTCCAACCCACAAAGTAAGGTGGTCAAAGCGGTTGAACTTTCCATTTGTTGGCTGAAAGAGTGGAGCGAATATAAAAATGGTTGGTAATTAATTAAATAGTTAGAGAGAGACAACAAAGAAAACAGGGATTAAAGACTAGAGGTTGCAGTGCAGTGTGATTTAAGTAGATATTATGTATTCTACTGTTTGTTTGATGTGAGATTAAATTCTAGAGAAATACATGCGAAAGAATAATATGCAATTCGGTTCGCTCAAAATCATTCAAATATTATTACATATGCACATGCTCAATAATTGCCGGAATCAAAGGAAAATGAATGAAGTAAATAATAAAAAATAGACGAAATAAGTTGATGCTGTACCGATACCAGGTAGTTAAGTTGCTATAGGTTAATATGCTATAGGTATTGCCAATTAATTACAGTTCGGAGCTACTTTAATCGCTTTGGTTCCCTGGCCCTGCCCTGCAACTACTATCAAACTTTTTGAAATCCTATACGTTCCAGTGAAATAAGTAGTCAGGCCCACTAACTTGTATCCCATTAGAATTAGCAAAGACGTTATGTTACAGAAGGATTCTAAGCAAGGGAATACAATTGACAATCTAATCTGGCTATCGGATAATTTACTAGCACGCGAAACGTGCGTCATTCGAAAATTATGTAATTGGAACGCATGTTATTATTATTATAATTATTTATGCAAACATTGCTTCATAAGATATTTAACAGTCACCAGGGCACTCGTCAAAACTAACCTCTTAATTTCCTTTAAAAACCTTAGAACTGATGAACTGGTTATGGACATGATATTAATATGACACTTTATTTTCCTGAGTATAAATTATAACCTAGAAAAGAACTTGCTGTAAAATTTAAAAATGTCCAACTGACCTTCTCGCCTTTGTCGTAATTTGTTCCGATGGGACTCTGAAATAGTACAAAAAATCTGAAAATAATGGAAATTAGTCATAATAAAAGGGCAAAAATTTAATTTTCATACCATTTTAACTTGACTTGGTTGCTAAAAAATAGGAATACAATTACAAATATGTGTATCGATTGCTGTGTAGTGGCAAGCTGAATGAATGAATGAATGAATGAATGACGAACAAAGCGGTCTGCTGAGATTTGATATTTTATGCGATGCGATATGAAATCAAACTGCGAACTGAGGGAAATGACGCTGTTACATGGCATAGTAACCAATCCCTCGGTCATCGAAGATGACGAAAACATATTCAGGTGAGCTAAATTTTCCGTTGTTGCCAACTAGTTTTCATAGGACTGATGCCAAGATGATAGAAACGAATATGTCGAATTACGACACATGGGAACATCTACACGAGTTTTGTCAGTTGCATAACAAAAGATAGTCCAACTCGTTGGAGCAATCAACAGAGTCGCACATTGTTGTTATTTTACCGATACATATCCACGTCCACGTGTGTGCCATGAAGTATATAATATATCTGCAATGCATATGGCATTTGAGAGTGAGTGAGATTTGATTTTCTGCTGAAGATGCTGAAATCATTAAAATCTGTTGCGTGTGCATGAGAATCGAATGACAGGCTGTACTCTACTTCATCACGGGGTTCATCATGTGAGAAAACTGCTTTTGTTGTTATGAAGAAACTCCCCGAGCTCGGATTGGCTCAACGGAAAGGTGTGTTGAGGAGGCAGAAGAATCAGATCAGGTGTCACTAAACGAGTGAGTGTTTCGTTTCTACAAACGACTGTTTGTCAGGCCCAGACCATTCAAGGTTAGCCAGCTACCTGGTTCTAATCCTGATCTGATGCAAAATAATATCGAATGATTGGTGAGGAAACAGGTATCGTGGACCGACAAGACTCGCTTAAAAATGTGTGCTCAGCTCATCACAGTAATGAAATTCATCTTCCACTTTTAATGCTCGAACAACAGATCATCCAGAATATTTTTTTTTACTTTACGTCTTCTTGAGCCAAGCAAAGTCAATCGACGGGATCGGATGATGATAAGGAAAACAGGATTAATGTATGCAGTCAGTAAGACTAATGTAAGACTCGTGTTGAGAATGATCGGGATTATGTGCTAGCAGGAAAATCCACCAATCTAACTTACTGAAAGGGTTGGTTATTCGTTCGATTCAATGTCTTTGTTGCACAGCAGGTGGAAAGGAAGAACCACACTCAAAGGTTGCTGAATTTGGGTAGAATCGTTACAACTCAACAAAATTGGAACAATATAGGTATGTATTTTACAAACTCTGAATGAAGCAAGCAAGCATGATCCCTATTGATCTGATCGCCTACCTACCGCCTATTATTATGTATCCGTAATTATAATGAAAATGAAGATTACATTAGTCGGGAAAAAATTGTCATATTATGGCGATGTATTTAAATTTATTAACTGAAATGGTATTCGTCAAATCAACTTTACACAATATTGAATTATATATAATAATATGCATAATTATTATGTGCTTGTTGCACTTTTTTGCTCGATAGTCATGTAATACGTAGCTAACTATTAATTAATTAGCATCTGACTGTATCCATACTCCAACTCGCGGTAGGGAGTAGTCATATAGCGATTAAAACAACAGCTCCACGCGTCGCGTCATATACATTTCATTAATTAAAAACAGTTGATACATTGCGTGTGGACATCTACAAGTTTATATGTAAGTAGTAGTAATAAACATTTTTAATGATAAAACTGTAGATAATAATAACAATGTTAAAATAGGCACAAGAGAGTCATCTTTGAGTAGAAACATTGAAAAAGATGGGAGGTACACATTTTCTACTACTACTTCTACTACTCCTATCATTATTATTATTATTAGTAGTAGTATTTACTATTATACTTAATTCTTGTAAAGTACGAGCAAGTGTGCAGCATGGATTAATAGGTAATAGTAGTTTCTGTCTATTTAACTAGAATCTTGTTTGGCAAAACGAGTAGGAATAGGAAAATGCGCCATTATTATAAATACATTCAGACTTAAGCGTAAAAATACATATAGTTCTAATAATGAAAGAAGTGTTTTCAGTTGTGTATACTTATTATGTATTATTATTATAGTTTAGTATGATGATGATGAAGTGGAATAGTATCTGTAAAACAACGTTAAACGTGATACACGTCAGAGGTAGTGTAAAATATTACAAAGAATGTAATAGGAACTTAAGACACGCATAATATGTATTATATAAATAGCAATAATAATAGCTTCGAGTAATAAAATGGATTTTAGATGATAGAACAATGCATGCACATAGGTAGAGGTAGTATAATAATATACCAAAAGTTTTCGAGTTGGTGGAGGAGGATGGGCTTTTTTTATTGCCCAATAGACAGGCTGCCAAGAACATCATCTTCTTTCGTTCGTTACACACGATGATAATAATAATAATAATTAGAAGAAATAATACATAAAATAAACTGGGCTGTGATCAACAACAAAACCAAAACCAATAATCAACAGACCGATTAATTGCAGCTAGCTAATGCAATTCTCAATTCCGAAATTAACTGTCAGAGTTGTGATAGTGGTGTTGTCGGAGAGCTGCCAGCCGCATTCTTGCCTTCTCCAAGTCAGATTGAAGTCGTAGCACTTCGGCCTGCGTTTCAAGTTCCAGTCGTTTCGCATTGTGAGTAGACAACTTTGTCACGTCCACCTCATCTAGGGTTAGTTAACAAAAAACACAGAGGATTATTATTGGACACGGAAGATGACTACAACAAACACAATGTCCGATTGAAAAATTAGAAAGGAGGGAGGTGGCAAGTAGTGATGTGTGCCGTACCAGATTCCTCAATCAACTGTGCACAGTCTTTAGCCGTCGCGACAACATTTGCGGTTGCGGTTTTTACCCCCGTCGACGCATTTTTCAACAAGGCGAGATTTTCAGAGCTCCTATCTGCTCGCACCTGACTTGCAACGACCAACTGGATGGTGCTAGCTGCGATATCCTGAGATGATGCGATTAAGAGTTCAAAGCCTCCACCTGGATTTGTGACAGTTTTATCCGCACATTCACTTTTGAAAGAAAGAAAGAGGACAATGGGGTTCTCATTATTTTTTTTTACTTAACGATCAAGAGATGAGAGCTCTGTCTAATAATAATAAAGCTGGATTGACTTACAGCAAAAACTTGGCTCCGCTGCCCACAGCTTTCGCAGCTGAAATGAGACCTTCGGTCCATTGATGGTTCCGTTTATAAAACTCTTTATCAGATGCTGAGCCCTAAATTCGCATCACAAATAGATTAAAACTTCGTCAGCAAGCAAGCACGGAGCCCCATGAAGAAGTGTTAATTAATTAATCAGGTTACATCCGTGTTTCTTCCTACCTTTCCTTGCGAAACAATCTCCACTTGTAAATGCTTGGCGCGTTGCACCAACAGTCTAATTGCATTCATGAGAGTTGTACATGAGTCGATAAGTTTCTCGTTCACTTCCAATTTGACACCAGTGTGGGATGCCCTCGAGTTACTAAGAATCTCTTCCATTTTCTTGGACGCCTCGTCAATAGCTTGCTCCATAGCTTGGAGCTCCTTCTCCAGCACGTCAGCAGCATCCGTCTTTCCACTGAAAGTTGTGCCAAGGCTACTCGAAGTAGCAAGAAGGGCTGCTAACTTTTGTCTGACGTCTTGGAAAGTTGAGTCGAGCTAAAATTTCAAAGTAATAATAAATAATAATAAAGCATCATCATTATTGTCAACTTGTGTGTGCTGCCTGCAATCACTGAGCTAACGTAATCGTCTATAATAATACTAACTTACAGCGTTGCCAGAAAGACGTTGTTTGATACTACTAAACAAAGTTAGTACAGAGCCACCCAAATTGCGACAATCGTTCAACATTTCTGTTCAAGTTTTTAACGAAACAGAGACATGCAGTTAGAGACGGTGACAGTAATAACAAGTACGAGAAACGGATAAATCCAGAGACAAAATGCATTTAAGTCACATCATGTCATGTCATTCATCATTGTCTTACCGTCTCCCTTTTGAATATCAGCCGAGGTCTGAGATGTGGCTCCACCGTGAACTAAAAGATTACTGATTTGGCTGGTAAACAAAGGAACTTCCTCCAGGATGCCCTTCAATCCTCCAAAAGTGGTATACCCCTGTCCCGTGGCATCTTTCAAATTACTGATGAATTTTTCAGTTTCATGGCACGACATTACAAACGTATCCAATGCTCCACTTCCTCCCGTTAACAATGGATGTTCCAGGTCTTCCACGTGTTGGCGAACAACTACTTGACTTTTCCCAATGCACGCATCTGAAAAAGAACAACAAAGGAATTAATTGCGGCCGCCCTCCCATTTTTTGGGTTGCGTTTTTCTGGTTTGGCGTACTTAGCAGTTCGTTGTATCTCTGCATGCTTTCACTCTCCTTGTTTCTCATATTTTCGTTCATTTGATTTTGAAGACCACTAATTTGGGCCTGGTAAGCTTCATTCGCCACTTTTGCACTAGACAGTTCTCTGGAAATATCCTGGAACTTTTTATTGACGTCGTCGAGCTGGGAACTTAGCTCCTGCAACCAGTTTATTATTTATTTATGAGCATGGTTAGTAGCTGTACTGCAACGACCCCGATAGTTTTATTAAATACGTAAATTAAAAACCAATGCTAACGAACCTGTTTCGACATTTCCAGTCGTGATTTCAAACTAAGCATCTCCTTCATCTCCTCCTTGATACTGTTCAGTTCCGCAGTTAAGCCTTGCTCCAAGTCGGATTTAGTTGCTTCAACAGTCTATGCAACGGTTATAATAATAATACTTTAGTAATAATTATTCAAAAAATATATATTCTTCAAGATAACATATGTATCGCGTGTAATAAATAATAATACCTGGATTTGAGTCTTTAATTCGGTAAGACTAGTCTGCATGTCCTCACATTCTGCCTCCTTCACTCGAAGCTGTTTCTGTAAGCTTGACTCAATCTCTTCCTTTTCTTTCCTCAGATCCTGTCGCAGTCGGAAATATGACATAATTTTATCGCAATTTTATTTTTATTCCGTCAACTAATGAAATATATGTCTTGCTATATGTACAAATTGCTTGAAATTGTTTATTTTTACAGACCTCTACTAAAGCTCCCATTTCAGTCTGACCGTCAACCACTTTTCTCAGTTCATGGAGTTCTTTGTCCAACGCTCCTTTCTAATTCGTACAACCACATTTTGAATATATTAGATTCGCTCCTCTTTAATAATCCTAAATGGTTCAAATGAATGGTAACTGAAAAAAGCCTACCTTCCGCAGTAAGTCAATATGCTCTTCTCTCAAACCCGTGTACAGACCTTTCATCTTCCCAAATTTTTCTTCTGACACTTTTGCGTTTTCTATATATTCATCAATTTTATTACTTATTATTATTATTTCAATACGTACTCATTGCACGGATCAGCGTGATTCGCTTCGTAAAAAGGCAAACTGATGATATTCGCGTATTAAACACTCACTCTCTGCCGTATCAACCTTGAGCGCAAAGTCGTTAGGAATTTTGCACTCGTGTTTAAGAAGTTCCTCAATTTTCTTATCCTTTTCCGCCAGTAACGAAATCTACAATGATTTGAGGAAACAGCAGAGTAGTAATATCACTTAATGAAAATAATAAACACACAACGTGCAAATGTACATTGGTAATTTACCTTCTCCATGAGCTGAGCATTCAATTCTTGGATCTCAAACCGCAACTGATGAATTCTAACTTTGGCCTCTTCCTTCAATCGCTCCAACTGCGCTTTCAGCCTTTCGATTTCCTCTTCCAACTCCTTAATTCGTCTGTCTCTGAAAAGGTAGAAATTGTAATGTTGATTAGGTGCAATTAGTGAGTGACTTTTAAGTCATACGTTAGTGATGTTGTGATGTAGCAGAATACTGACTGACCTGGCCATGGTAACAGCGTCTGGTGAATTTGACCCATTGGATTCCTGGAGATCAACCAAATCGGAAAAGGAATCACTGTGGGCCTCGCTTTGTGTGTCGTCCATGGAATTATACACAGTCACTTTTCGTGTTTCGTAATTTTCTAGATCCGCTTGTATCAGAAAATTTGGAGGATTCTGCAAGGAACGAAGAAAAGAATCATGATCATTAATCAGCTATTAATGTGCTATACTTACGCAAGCAATGTAACATTAAACAACAATGACAACAAATGTTTACTTTAGGTAGCTGCTGTATGTCAATCAAATTCTTGAAATACTGAAGATTCATCGTTTTCTCGTAGAACTGCTTCAAACCAGCAAATACTTTTAGGAAGCGTTGACGGTGTCCTTCTAGAAGGTCTGGTGAAAGCTCTGAAAGACCATAGACACAATTATTTACTAGTTAAGTACCGCATTTAGTATTGTGGCAGGATTAACTTGTTGATTTGATGCCAAACTTACTTGCGTGCAGGCGGAAAAGAATCTTCGTAGTGTAATCGTATAATAGCATCGAATCTTGAATACACGGTATCAACGGCGTGAGTCTACACTGTCCAGAATATGTCATTGAATTGGACCTTGAAGTTTCCATGGTCTTAAAAACTGCAAGGGCAATTGAGTAACGAGAGTTTCGTATGAGAATACACTGAAGCGATCGGAAAGAAAGTCTTGCATTTAACAAAAACAGATTTCAAGTATATATATTATTCTTACTTTCATGTTGTAACTCTAATATGGCATCCAGGTAATCAAACATCTCAACGGATAATTGGAAGCTGGATTAATAAAACACAATATGATGATCATAATATGTATCATATTATTATGTAGTAACATAGTAATGCATAATAATGCAGTAGAAAGTTTATAGGTAGGCTTACAATGCATCTTCATTATCCCCCGCACATTGAATCAAATCTTCATCAGTCATCTCTAGATTCCCAGGAACCCGTTGATTCCTGATGTGGAAGTTTAGCTTGACGTTGAGAAGGTCACAGTACAGCTTAACCAGCGTTCCATACCCAGGTTTCAGATGACCCTAAAAAAAGTTATATAAACAAACTGCCCACTTTTAGCATCCTTCGCATTCGATCTTGCCACCTTGTTTTACAAAATAATCTGAAATGTTTAGCTAGCTCACCCAAAAACGGCCATGCTCTTGAATCATCATCCGATACCGTTGTGAATCTTTCAATACATTGTTGTGACCTTCCCGCAACACTTTGTGGAGAACAAAACAAAACTTCCAACATACTACCGGATTTTCTTTGAGGGGCAACCGGAAGACGCAGTCCCAAAATGTTTGAGCACCTCTCTCTTGGTAAGTACCAATGATAGCGCCTGCAACAAAAATAGAACTCCTCCATTTGCTTTTATGTTTTACACAGTTGAGTTGTAAGGATCAATTGATGAACATTCACGATTTCTGACAAACATATCCTGAACATTGTATGTAGGTAGTTCTCAAATTAAATGAAAATCTCACACGATCCATCACTCTTTCCATAGATAAGCAAATCAAATGAGAACAATGAAAGTGGAACTTACTCCTGACATGCTTCTCTTTCACGGAACTCTCCTGATTGTTGATAGCCTTCGACAAGGATGTTGCCTGTTCAACAACAACGGAAAAACAGTTAAAAACCTGTGTCACTCTGCGATATAGCAAGATAAGCATTGCTGACTTTGTAGGAATTAAAGCAAAACTGCCATAAAAACTCTAGTGCTGATGCTGACAGAGTTAAGCCGTCGCAATCAAAATTAAAAGAGGAAGTCTAGTTTTTGTTGCGAGTGCATGCTAATTGAAAAGCCCTCTTCCCGAATCCCGACAGACAGACACAGCGAAGTCTCATACCCAGTCAATCTCGAAAATCACCATGATAAAAAAAACTTTTTTTGTTAATAAGTCTATGATCCAGTTAATTAATTAAAATGTGTAAATGAATGTTAAATAAAGCTTTATCAAAATTCTCGCGTCCTCCCTCGGACATTGACTCTACAGACTAATTGTTTTTTTTAAATTGCAGTGCGAACAATTGACAATAATAACTATACTCGAACAAAAGTAGGCTCTCTTTCTCTCTGTGCTCTTCTGCGGCGTCTGACCGCAAGACAAGGGCTACTGGCTGGGAAAAAACTTGAATCTATTTGAGGTCCTGAGACTCCCATCCCATATGTAAAATACAAATAGCAGACATACATCAAAGTTAACAAATGGCTTTAGAGAATTTGCAAAAAGATCAAGCAAGCCCAATATTACAGGCAGCAGGCCAAAAAAGCCAATAAGAAAGCGAAATTGCAGTAGTTCACCAAGTCAAGCTTGAGAACAAGAGTTCAAGAGTTAGTGTAGCGCGGCGCATTGATTTTTGTAGATGCAATAATGTGAATTCCATTTTAAATTGCTTGCATGCTAAACTTACTTCAGCCCGTGGGTAATTCATGATAAGGGGAAATATTCACAAACAAGCTCACTAAACCGCCCGTACAAGAATTTTAAAAGTTATTATTTCATCATCACTGGCTGGCTCTTCTGGCAGGCAGCACACTTGCACTTCTTGTGGATTAAATCATCTCAATCAAACGTATTATGTAGCTAATTAATAGCACATGTAAGTATATTCATCCGTATCAAAATTTGAAAATGAAAAAGTCTTACTACATTTTACATACTACTAATAATAAGTAGTAGTATTCTTGCATACATAAATTATGAGACGATAACTCAAAGTCAGAAGCAGTGGCAGTGGCAGTAGTGGTCAGTGGATGTTTAATTAAACTTTCTCTGACTGACTGAATAATACATACGCTTAAACCAACAGTCAGTCAGTCATCAGATCAGTCATGTCTTTGAGGCAGAGTTTATTTATAGGCACCTCAAGCAAGTAAGGAGATTAATTGTAACAGATATAATAATTAAGTACAACAGTCACTGACTCTCGCTCGGCTCTCCTACAACCAACCAACCAACCACCCAAAATTCAATCAATATCAATCAATTATGACCTATTCACTATTCAATATATCACAAAAATTCTGTGCTCTTTCAGTTCACCTCCACTCAGCTCAGTCAGCAATAATATCTAATTGCAAGTATTTCCTCAGTTGCTCACTATTAATAAAAGTGTGCCACTAGCAATGAGCAATTGAGCAACTGCTGGCTGACTGCGACAAATGTCGACAAGGGGTTAAAAACTTGAAGGCCAACTTTTGGCTTTGCTTTGATATGAGGGGAGGGGTGCAGAGCAGAGAGCACAGAGGTGGCGAACATATGTATGACCTGCATAATATACCTAAAAACAAACAAAAAGGAAACGGAAAGGAAATTAACTTTTCCAAATTTCAGAATTTTACAAAAATGGCGTTTCAGGACCAACGAAGGAGTAGATTAGAATAGTGTGGATTAGATGACGAATAGGTAATAATGTCTTGTATGTTCACACTGACAAATGCAAAAAAA